>NQII01001295.1:505605-518724 GCA_002778355.1 Clitarchus hookeri
GCGGCCCCACAGTCAATTCGACATCGTCCGACAGCCAGCTGATTATGAGCATTACACAGCACAATAAGCCTAGGCGTCTCAGTTATAGCCTGTCCTTGACACAAATTCTTTTTTACTGACAATCGTAGGCATTCAATGTAACTAAACGAACATACAAGAATTTTTGGTTGACTCATGGACACATAGTGTAAACGGCGAAGACTGGAGCTCCCACCGCTCAGGAGCGAGCGAGTTGGCCCTTCGCAAGTGCACTGCAGGTAGAAACACCTGTCTCCCCCTCACCGCACGCCATTTAACGAAGACTTGGACCACTCGCGGACCCGCAGCCACCTGACGCCCTCGAGGCCGGTGGTTGCCCGATGAAGAACTGACGGGCCGGCAATTTGCAAGACGAGCTCGCAGGTAGGATGAATCGCTTATTTTTCTCCTCCTCCTTCTCTCTTCCTCTCTCTCTCTCTCGNTAACCCGGAGGGCGAAAACGCAATCAGAGAATCACCGAACGCCCTCTCACCACCGGGCATCACGCCGAATAAAAACAAAATTGAATAATAAAAAAATAAAAAAAAAGAGGAGGCAGATGAAAAGGCAGCACGTAGGTGAAGTGCATACCTCCTCTCAGGACGGATCCCATTGATTCGTCTGGACGCGATGATATGTAATGCCTGACCCCTGAAGATGACCCTAGCCAACCCGCTCCCCTCCCCGTTCTATACCCCGGGGCGCGGGTCACGAGAATGGCGTCTTCGCTCGTGACTGCGTCTTTATCCTCTCTNCGAGAATGGCGTCTTCGCTCGTGACTGCGTCTTTATCCTCTCTGGAGGAGCTGAGCCACCGGGTAAGACGCCACCACAGAACAGATAAGTACACAGAGGCGAAATGTCTTGGCGGTTTCTTTGCCGTGGGCATACCCATTAGTAAGGTCACCTGTTTTTTGCGAAAAGATTCCACGACTAGTTGTACTGGAAAAGAAGTTAGTTCAGAAAAAAATTTGTGGTTGGATGATTTGAACTTTCACGCGTCTGGGGTGTCGCCCAGCCAATCATGAAAGTTCAATGCCGGAATAACTTAATTCTGATAGACTCAGTAAAATAGAGAACGTATCCTCACACAGACACCCGGCCAACAGCCAAAGGATACCTGTTTCTGTGCACGTAGAATTCTATCATCACGTCTATTCTGAGCCCAAATATTTTCGTGAAAAACAGGTGGCTGCGCGAGGCTCTCTGGGAACGGGCCTTGCGTCTGATTGGCTGCTGTATGTTCTTTGAGAAATGTTTCCTACTGGCTGGGTTGCCGGCTGGCAAGCAGGTTACCAGGCGCGCTGATTGGGGCACGGCGTCCCGGCATGTCGCTGGATAGCGACGCCGTTTTGCTGGCGTGTGTGGCTGGAGCTCGCGGAATAAATCACTGTTTCACGTCTGTATTCGTATTTACCCTGTGACTTCAAGCGGCGGGATTCGCGCGCGGTAAATGGCGCCGAGCACTCGCGGTCAGCGGGCCTCGGTTCTCGAACAACTTCGCACGTCCCGTCNTTCGTATTTACCCTGTGACTTCAAGCGGCGGGATTCGCGCGCGGTAAATGGCGCCGAGCACTCGCGGTCAGCGGGCCTCGGTTCTCGAACAACTTCGCACGTCCCGTCACAGCCCTACAAGGAGAGACGTAACCGAGGTATAGTTAGAACCACCTGTTTTTTGCGAAAAGATTCCACTAGTTGTACTTCAAAACACGTTAGTTGAGAATCTATATCGCGATTGGACGATTTTAACTCGGACGCGTATTAGATGTCTGCCAGCCAATTACGGACGTTCAATGTCAGGGTATTTTTTCTTATTGGCCCAGTCGAGTAATATCTTCTCGCAAAGAAACGCAACCAATAGCAAAGGGAAAGTTACAAACCTGTACGTAAGAAGTTGAAATCTATTCTGTGCATAAATCATTTCGCTAAAATCAGGTGGCCCTAGGTATAGTCTATTCGTGGTATCTTTACACTTGTCGAATCGAACATTAAAATTATTACTCGATTGATGACGTGTTTGCTTGTTTCCTAAACATATGTCATGTATCACAAGCGTTTTGTACTTTTGTTAACATGAAACTACATGATTTGGTTTAAATTTAACTTTTACGTACACCTTACCTATAAATTTAATATCTAATATGCAATTAATATCAATAATAGAGATAAAATAGGTGTGTTGGTAATACTGAATAGGAATTGCTTCTCTTGCAAAATATTGTTAATGTGAGTGTGCACAAATGTGGTGCGTTATCAATCTAGTGTTATTTTCAAGTCGCAGTTAAGCCTTGTATGCTTGAGGCGACGGAATCGCCTGAAAGTAGAACTTAAGCAGTACTTCAGAAGATTTGTAAGTAACGGTGAATGAACTATACTCATGGACGACCCGCTGGCCTATAAGAGAGACAGTCTGGTCCAAATTCATCCTAGGCCACTTAGCACATGATTCGGTTCTCCTCTCCTTGCTGGTTAGTTATTGGCTCAAACACGTTCAGGGCGTGGCTAACAAATTGCGGTCTAATTGAGAAAGAAATCAAATGTATACGTGCCCGAATTCAATCTTATGCTCAAACACGCAAAATTTGTGGGTCTCTAGTCATAGTGTCTAAGGGCGGTGGACACTCCTTTATAGTCCATAGTCTCTACTTGATGGCTCTTGGAGAGCTGTGAGCAAGTAAAAAATGCGGAAAGAGCCAGAGCCACTCATCGCCTCTCACTGTCACAGCAATTAACCAACGAGTAATATTTTTTTTGTTTCTACAACAGATTGTGATGCCTAGCCTATGTATTGAACTCGCTAATTTTTCACTCCTCCATTTGCTAGTTACCTCTTTAAACGTTATATTTTTAAGGATATTAAGGCAAGGGCATATTTTTCAGAACTTGCTGCTAAAATAACTTATGAAGATTCCAGTCAATGCACACTTTAAAACGTTAGCCGATGATATTATTTTTAATTTGGCATTTAAAGTGGTTAACTAACAACAGTAGTGTATATTAGCTGGTTCGGGCACAGGGTTCAGGGATAGGATTCAGGATCCGTCCACTATCTTGTTAGGCGTGGTCAGTAGCCCATCCGCCATAATGGTAGGCGTCACAGCCAGGGATCGATGTCATGTTGGATGTTCTTCCCCCATCATATCTTGAAATTATTTTAATAAAAAATATTTTAATAACAAAATTATAAAAAATTAAAAAGTATCGGACCACCACCATGGATTTAAATAATTATATCAGTTTAGAGTGTCGCTGCAGATCATTATTCCGTTTGTCACTTCGACACCCAGTGCATCAGGGACGTATTGATCCCCCTTCTTCATCACAAAAACAAAATTAATTAAAATAAATGTGTAAAAATTAAATAATTTTGGCTCACTACCTCGGATATTTATTGATTTTCTTAGGAAAAACTAATTAAGAGAGTGTCACCACTGAGATTGTAGAAAAGTGAACGTTTTAGTAGACTGGCAATTGTGGGTACGAAGACACTCAGTATACATGTGCACGCGTGCGCTGATGAGAGAAGCTGCCACGACACAGCAAGGCCGGCTGTCAGTAAGGAGTTATCAGTTATGAGGGAGCACTGCAGTCACGAACCATCTCAAAATTTCGATAACGAAGCAGTGCTTGTGCAAATACCTGGTCAAGTGGTTATCTCTTCGACAAGCATAGTGTTGCGCTGAGTACACGGCGTGCGTGACTAACAGGGTCGCAGTCAGCTCTTTAAGTTATGCTGCCATAGCGACACAGCGTGTGCTTAGCAGCGACACAATGTCTTATGTTACGTGGTTGTAGCGGCTCCGTGTTAATGAGTCGCGCAGGTGTGAGGAGCGGCGGCAAGGAGGATCCGCCTGGCCTTAAGGGTCGTCTACTATCAAAAAATCATAAATATCACAGTGTAAATGACATAAAACACAGCCTAAGAAAAAAATCATAAATATCACAGTGTAAATTACATAAAACACAGCCTAAGGAAAAAATCAGCTGTTTACAATATATGTACATTGTTTTCCGAGCTGCGTTATGAAAAAGAAGTGTATTTTTTCACGTATTTCAAAATGCTGAACTTGTTTTGTTTGTATTTGCAGCTGCTATTACAGAGTATTGCTGCTGTTTTGAAAACGTCTATCTCATGGACAGGAAAGGCGATGGTAGGAAACAGAAAAAAAAAAATACGTTATAGGCGGGACAATAATTTCCGTGCCATTCCAATTGGCTGGCACATAAAAATAATTATAAGAAAATTAAACGCCACAATACGTACAGATGCGAGCTATCAGTCAATTACAGGTATTGAATCCCATGCTATAATGCCATGTCGGTTGTAGACCTTAGTGTAAGACATTCGCGCAGATAGTACTAGGCATCCACACGCAGTAGCTACACTGACGCGACACTGATATCTGGCCGGCCCGAGGTGGAGTGAGGAGGGGAGGTGGGGCAGCGCTCAACGTCTACACTGTCAGCTGCAGTCGTGTCCCCAGCCCAAGGCGATGCTTCACTGTCAGCTGCAGTCGTATTGGGTATCTGTTCGCGAATCACAGGCGCACACTACAGGAGTAACCTAATCCTGATTGACCAGCCGAGTAAGAAAATTTTTTATCACAAAGACACCCGACCAATATACAATTGTTCATAAGATAAATTGAATTTTATTTTCTAGAGACACGCACCTTGGAACAGTCTATGGCCCCGGCGATACTGCCCAGAGCACAGATTGCAGGTATCAAGGCAGGAATCCTCCCTTCTTTTTCTTCTCTATCCTGTTGCAATTTCGTCTTGCTTTCTTCGCCCCCATGCCCATATTCCGCTTGGCTTTCATCAATTGGAAACGCAGCTATTTTTTCACTAAGTCCGGTGTCCGGNCATTGACGCGACACTGATATCTGGCCGGTCCGAGGTGGTGAGAGGAGGGGAGGTGGGGCAGCGCTCAACGTCTACACTGTCAGCTGCAGTCGTGTCCCCAGCCCAAGGCGATGCTTCACTGTCAGCTGCAGTCGTGTTGGGTATCTGTTCGCGAATCACAGGCGCACACTACAGGAGTAACCTAATTCTGATTGACCAGCCTAGTAAGAAAATGTTTTATCACAAAGACACCTGACCAATAAACAATTGTGCATAAGCTAAATTGTTTTTTTTTTTTTGTAGACACGCACCTTGGAACAGTTTATGGCCCCGGCGATGCTGCCCAGAGCACAAATTGCAGGTATCAAGGCAGGAAGGAATCCTCCCTTCTTTTTCTTCTCTATCCTGGTGCAATTTCGTCTTGCTTTCTTCGTCCCCATGCCAATTTTCACCTTGGCTTTCATCACATTGGAAACACCCCACGCAGCTATTTTTTTCACTAAATACGGTGTCCGGTGTGCGATGTATTTCGTCCGTCCTATGCGCGAGTATCTTGTCTGCCTGGTGCCTGGCATGCAGATCCTTGTGCTAGGAATAGGCGATATTGTCCCACTTGCAAGCCTAGTCCAGTACGTTGATACTTGTATCGCCGTGTGCCAGCCTTTTAGCTAGCTTGGTTCCTGACCTGCAGACCCTGTACCAGGGAATGTGCAGCTCGATAGGTAGATTGATGATCAGCGAATCGATAATCCCTCTTCCAGTTTTGATCATTCTTCAATGAGTCATCACACACTACTGTGCTACGAACTAATATATACCCAAAATCTATACATTTTCGTTTCAGGATCATGGAGATAATCAAGCAAGTCTTTCCACCTGCATCACCGAGAAAGATGTCGAAACCTTACATGATGCACGTCACAGTATGCTGTTGCCCAATACCATGAGAGGATTGATTTGCAGACTGTCGTGCTGCGGCAAGACGTGCGTGCTGTTGAGTTTGCTGGTGGAACCGAATGATCTTACATTCGAGAATGTGTACCTGTACTCCAAATCTCTCCAGCAACCAAAATACCAGCATCTAGCACATGTTTTACAGGTCGAGGATGGTGTGAAATATCTCCCTTGCAGCAATAACGAGGCCATCGTGCCACAGAGTGAAGCATTGCCAAACTCAGTGTTTATTTTCGACGATGTGGCATGTGAGAAACTGACTTGTATCCAGAATTTTTTTAGCATGGGACGGCATGCGAATGTGGACTGTGTGTACTTGAGTCAAACTTATTCGTGCATGTCACAACAGTTACTACGCGAAAATGTGAATTTCCTCGTGTTGTTTCGCATGGACGATACGAACTCGCGGCATGCGCACGACGACCATGTCAATATGGACATGACATTCACAGAGTTTAAGGATATGTGTTATTTGTGATGTCACGAGAAGTACAGCATATTGGTGATCGATAAATATTCGCCAGTACATAAGGGACGGTACAGGTATGGCTTCGATCAGTTTATTGTAAGATGCCAACCATGAGTCGCGACACCATTTCCAAGTTCAGACATGGTCTATGCTCCGATGATGATGGGAATGGGTTCAGTGAAGCTCGCCTCACTGCTGCTCACAGGTGCCGGTCGCTTCTTGGATAGAAGATTGAGAATTTGAAAAATGAAGTGGGTGGAAGATTTGATAGCCATCGACTAGCATGTAGTGGGTGCATAGGCACAGATAATAGACATAATCAATGTGTCGAATGCGCAGAGATGGACAGAATTGAAGTCTCTTCATAATATGTCAACGTACAAACTGCCTGCCAAAACCGACGTTGAAAGGCATAGCCAGAAGTTTCTGGATGCAGGCATCGACCGACTGGAAATGATCAAAATTTATCCTCGGAGAAAGTACATCATGAAATGGCCGGACAATGCTTTCCAATCCGACCTGATCGAAATGCAAGACTTTGCTCGTGCGAATAAATGCCACCACTACATTTTGATCATAATATACATGTATACCAAGTATGTCTGGGCCAGACCACTCAAAAAGAAGAATGCATGTGACCGCACCGAGACCGTGGTGGATGTGTTCAGAGAAGGACACGAACCAGAAAAATCTCAACACAGACGATGGTAAAGAATATTTTAATGCTATTTTCCATGCACTGATGACAAGGAACAGTATAAATCACTATTCCACGTACTCTGAGGGGGGAGTACAATGCTAGAATTTTCATAGGTCTGCACCTGCGCGGTGTCAGGTAACTGCACATGTGCAAGTGTAATTACTTCCGAGTCGTTTTCGCACCTGCGTGATTTCAGGTAACTCCATACATGCATCCATATGTGCATTCAAGTCGTTTTCGCACCTACATGGTGTAAGATGACCATGAAGTCTGTACCTGCATGGTGTCACGTAACTGCACACGTGCTTCCATGACATTTTCTCGTGCCTTCTTGGTGTTCAACTAGAAGGTACAAATTTCCGAAAGGCAAAGGAGTCAGAAGGATCTGGTGAATTTACGTTAATTTAGTGCCCAACAATTTTCGCTGAGACGTTCAACGACGAAAGACGATACGAAGATAAGATTCATTCACCAGCGCAGCTATGAGAAATCTTTCTCGTAATTAAAGTTCGAAAGACGTGTTGTTTCTAATGTTTAAAGGCAACGGCGATCCTAAATTATACTCAATTCCGCCTCCGCATATATTTACGCACACTTGATTTTCTTGAAAATATTTGATAACCAGTTACGTTCCAAAACGATTTTAGCTCAGGTCTCATTTCGCGAGTGGATGATTTTATTGACTATAATGTTGTCTGCCCAAAAGTTACAGACGTTCACAACAAACTAATTTTGATTGGCCCAGTCAAGAATGAAACTGTCTTCTTACAGAGAAACGTGTAAATTCTGTTCTCGGATTCGTGCTATAATGCAAAATAAATTTTACTTTTCGAGACAAGTATCCAATTAATTTGAATGGCTGAGATGTGTGGGACTCTAATGAAGTGTGCAAATATGCTGACCTGAATCAGATGACGTGAGAAATGTTCGGTGGTTTCTCTTGAAGTGAATATCTGAATCAACCAGTGTATGTAAAGGGTTATGTTACTGCTGGCTGGTTTGGCGCTGGGCTGTATGGTCGCCGGTATTTTTGCTCGGTGTGGATGGTAAGAACGAAAAGTATAGTTGGTTTTTTCGGTAGTCGATGTTGTCCGGTAACTACAGTGATTTTTATGGTATGATCAGCTAACTAATATGTCGGACTGGTATTGGTATGGATTGCAGGAATGCATCAGACTAGGACACACTGTACAATTAAAAAGTAGAACTATTACAGAAATACATGCATCTCACACAGACAATAAGAAAATTCATAAGTCGTTTAAAAGATTCTTGCAATGCGGGTGTATGATTAAGGGAAATATTCTGAACATACGGCATATGTCGTCACAGGAAACCAAGTAATTCTGAGACACGAAACAAACACGGAAAAACGAGCTCAAATCTTTTTGCGAAAATCAGGTTCCTCTACAATAGGACCACTGATAACATTAGAATACATTCGCCCATTTGATTTATATTCTGGTTAGCATACGTGTAGGGGCACGTGATTTTCCCGAATAGAATTCACGACTGTTGCTCCAGGAAGTATAGGAGTCTCATAAGCAACTGTTGCTAATAGCATCAAACAGAAACACACTTTTATTGGCCCCGACATGGAACAGAGTGTTATACTTACACTTGTACAGTTCCAAACAAAAAATTTGTTCGTTGTAACGCTGAAAATAATATTATGGATCACGGTGTGTACTTTTAAGAGTCACTAAAAAATTCACTTTTTTATATTTGTACAAAATTCTGTTTAACTTGTAAACATTAGATACAATTACTATTTCCTAGCATAAAAAAAATTAGACTAACTCACCGAAATCTGATAATTAACATTAAATAAGTTACGATGAGTTACTTCAAGAAACCTTCAAAATGACGCTACGGAATGTTTACGCACATTTTTAAAAATTGCTTTGCATAAGGACATTTTTGCAATTTTTATATTTGTACAATTTTTTTTTGTAAAATTTTGCTAAGCACACCTTAAAATTAGGGTTACCTGTTTTCTGCGAAAACATTTACGCAGAGGCTAGACTTCAATATCGTATGCGCATACTTGCAGTCTTCATTTGACTACTGGCCGCTTGCCTTTGTGTGAAGACAGCCTGTTTTATAAGTGAGCCAATAAGCATTAAGTTTTTCCGATACTGACCGTCCTTGATTAGCGGACAGACAGAAAAGACGCGAAACACTTGAAATGATCCAATCACGAAAGTGGTTCTGAACTAAAGCGCGTCGGAACACAACTTGTTCTGAAATTTTTTTCGCGAAAAACAGTTGCCCACATTTATATTGTCTTTAGTCCCCAAAACATTAAAATTGTGGTTTTTACGTGCCTTGAGCCCTGAGTATTTGGCGGATTCGTTCGGTGGAGAGGTAGATTTCAAACACTCATTAATTTATCCTGCCATTGTCGTTGGACGACAGTTGTTTCGACACGCCCAGTCTAAATGTAATCCAGAAATAAGCAGGGAGCAGTAGTGTGAGTGAGCTTTGTACAGTGATGTACAAAGGCCTAACTTGATTGGAACAACCAATAAGCAAACGACAGTGTCTCGAGTGTATAAAGGAACGCTAGGTCTAGACTGCCGCCAAGTGAATCCGCGAAATACTCGCGGCTCTAGACATGCCACGATGCAAAAACTATGCGATCTAACATTTTTTACGTAATAAAACAGTATTAATAAGTAGGGCCAACGGTTTTTCGCGGAAAGACATATGCACAGACAATAAACTTCAACTTCTTATGTGCACACTCGCAAATTCACTTTAGCTATTGGCCGCGTGCCTGCATGGGAAGGCATTTTATACTGGACTGGGCCAATACTGAACGCCCGCGATTGCCTGAAAGGCACCCCAGACACTCGAGAGTTGAAATCATCGGATCACGGAACATTTTCTGAACTAACGTGTTTTTGCAGTAGGGTACAGCTAGTCGTGGAAGCTTACCGTGAAAAGCAGGTTCTTATAGGTCATGTCTACAAGTTGAACGGTGTTTCGCACAAGTATAAAATAACGAATATTTAGGTGAGCAGAGCCCTTATTAGGAAGTGTGCCGAGAAGGCACACGCGTCATTTAGGACGGAGCCTCGCTAACGGAGGAGGATCTCACACGAGCGAGACGACGTGTCTGCCCGAGGCTAAGATGAGTAGCGCAGGCGGACGTGAATGCTAGCAGCCGACGTTCCAGGGGCAAATGGCTGCCTCGCGCGGGGGAGGTTAGAAGGGGGGTAATGGCTCGGCGATAAAGCTGTACTACGAGCATCACGCCGTCCCGAAGAGATGATGCACGCGATGCTCCATCCAGGCTCCGAACAACACCACGGCTGGAGACCCGCTAATGGAGGGCCCATCAGCGCCCGGCGGGTCGATACGCGCGTGCGCCAACCTACCACGTCAAGGCTGAGCAGCGGAGAACCGAGCTGTTGGTTGTCACTGGGCAGGGCGAGTTATTTCACTTCCCCTTTCACACGTCGATCACCTCGGGCGAAAATATATCTACTTCTACTGCTACTACCTCTACTACTGATATCGTCACTGCTACTGTTACAACTGCTACGAAAGGCTGTTCACGGTGAACTGAGCACTTTCGGAAGTCCTGCCTAAGATCTACTTGTATGCACATAGTGTATTCTTCCACCATATGTTAAGTTTACATTGCCGTGAGCCTGAGCACTTTATTCATGCATTGGTCAAGTTAAACTGTAAAATTTTTATTTTACAGATTTGATAATTATTTTTCTTAGACCTACTTATATGCAGCAGTCATTGGGCAACAAAATAGACTACACATCCCTTCGTGTACTAGGGCCTCAGTTAATTGTTCATTGGCTTATGCTCCAGTTTCATCGCAGACCAGGTTGGACGGTATTCGGTCCTAGTTTTCTCGCAGGTCCGTTATTGGTTCAAATTCGTACAGGGCGTGTCTAACAAACTACGATTCAATTGAGACAGGAAGTCACATGTACACGTGTTTGAGGTCTAGCTTGTCATCAAAATGAAATCGCTATATTTCCTGGCGTGTACTTACAGCTACGCATTAAAAAAAGGAAAACAAATGTTTACCTAACAATTTGAAATCAAAGTTAAATCATGGAACTACTTTGCCTTCGTCGTTGCCAACTTTACTGGGCGCATGCCAGTCAGTGTGCCCTTTAAATATATGCAGGTAGGTGATATAATATTTTTCCAAGGTCAATTTAAAAAATGCTGGATTAACCGTGAACTAACTTTATAATTAAAACTGCAATTACTTAGACAAAAAATAACTACCAGTAATAACATAACAATAATAAAACTATGTGATTTGTAAATTATTCTTGCAATGGTGGTGGTTACCTAAACCATTAAAGTAAACATCCCTATCACAACACTTAGTTTTAAGTCGTGGAAAAACCCCTCTATCTAAAATAAAACTTTTTTCTTGTTATACATAACTATATTCCATCTTGGGAGTTTTTTATGTTATTTAAATGCACATATATTGACTGAAATAAATACCGGTTCTTTTTTTAAATTACTTTTTACCCAAGTTTTTATGCCATATGTGGGTTTTCTGTGACTTGCAACAAAGTGGCACAATTGCGTATCTCCGAATTAACAGTTATATTTAGTACTACTAGTAATGACAATAGATTACGCACATTCAATACAATTCGCGAGACGAGTGATTTTATTGGGGGGAGGCAGGGGAGAGAGTTTCTTCTTGACATAATGAACAGTCGGTTGTTACCGTGGCAGTTGACATGACATTTTCAATTCTTCATTATCATCTCGTTAAACTTGATCTGTTCTTATTTGCTGGAAGGAGATTACGTGTGTTCTGTGTAAAGACGTTACAAACGCCAGGCCGTAAAAGGTACATTATAATTAGAGACCCGGAAATTTCGTGCATTCATTTGAGGTCAAGCAAAACTTCAAACACACGTACATTTGACTTTCTTTTCAATCGGATCGCAGTTCGTTAGTCACGCCCTGGACGAACTTGAGCCAATAACTAATCAGCAAGAAGAACACGACCGAATCCCGTGCTACCTGGTGTGGTGTTAAACTAGCGCATCAGCCAATGAACAACTTCCTGAGGCTCGAGTACATAAACGACTGCTGTGGAGTCTAGCTTGTTACCATATGAATCCGCGAAATTCCAGTCTCTCTCATTATCATTTTAAAGAAAATTATTTCGACCGACGTTATTGAAAATAATATTTTATTTATTTTATCCCAACTTCCCGTTTTGTGAGCACGTAGTTGAACTGTAAGGTCAGTCACTAATAATCTCCGACCCTGGGTAAAAGTCTGGTGGTTGTTGGTAGAGCTTGACTACAGCGTACTGTAGAAAACGGAGGTGAGGCAGCTGCTTATACCTACCGCCAACCCCTGTCGCACACGCCAGCAGAATAGCGTCACGGGGTAACAACATTTTTTAAACGCCATTCGCCAGTCGGCGCCAGGTAACCTGTTCGCCAGCCAGCCAATAGGGAACCTCTTGCAGCATGCGGTAGCCAACAGAACACAAGGCCCATTCCCAGAGCCACGCGGAGCCGATCAGGGACTGGGCATGCCTACATAGAAGGAATACACCACGCTATTTAGTCTTTTATGTATTTATCTACTCTGTGGTGTTACACAATTAGTGAATGAAGAGACTGCAATAAAGTGGTTCTGAGCTCACGAGGAACTTAGGATGTCCCGTCACATGTTGGCTTTTTTGTCCTAACAGTGTGGCATAAAACTTTTACGACTTTGCACAGCAATGCCGCATAAACACAAGGCTGAAAACAGGTGCTGAATGTTGTCAGTTGACATTAATACTTCTATTATTTGCTCATGCGTGAATATTAATTACTGCTAACAATTTTTCATAAAATTTTTTTATTGAAATATTGATTATACTCACTCCATTCGGTGTCGATTAGTGTGTGGTCAAATATATTTCTTTTTCTTGTCTAGTTTGACGCATGACGAGTCTAGAGAAAGAACAGAGCGACGACGTCACAATCTGCCAGACCGTGCGTCAAACACGCATACAGACGTCACCCGATAGTTTCTTCCAATGACGCACGTGCCAGGTGACAGAGAGGCGCTCGGCGGCGCGGGAGGCTTGCTTCATCTGATCGACGCACGCCGAAGTTTGACGTACATCG
>NQII01001296.1:0-76965 GCA_002778355.1 Clitarchus hookeri
ATGTGTTATTTTTGTGTTTGTGCCTCAACGCGTCACTTCCGCCCATATATTCCTACACAATAATTGTTTGTTTTATTGAGCTGTACCACCCCTCAATGTTTGTCCCGTGATTTTAGAATCATCCTGTATAAGGGCCCTACAGTTCTATGAAGTTTATATCTGGGTTGCTGCACCCTCTACCATCGGCGCGATTGAAAACAGTAACATCGTTTCATTCCTGTAACTACTGCGTTTCAATGTCTACAACGAGTATGAATGTATCACTCAACAACTCATCAGCAGGTGCAACATCTCTTTCTATGAAGGCAACTTCATTCCAGGTTCCTGTTCCTTCCGACATGACGACAGCTGAACAATATGGGTCCACTAGTGTATCGTATACACAACTTTCAGTAGCTAATCGGTGTCTCTATTGCTGCAAGGACTTTGCCTCCAAGCTTACTGCACGACGGAACGAAGTTTACAAGTGCCAGAATAGTTGGTTTCGTGTTTAACGAAGGACTGAGATTTGTATAATGATGCACACTTTACATGGACGAACATTAATAATTTGGTAATAATAAATTTTAATAAATAAAAAAAAAATCAAAGCTTTTTTTAAATATTTTAACTTAAAATCTTTTCTTCCCCTGTAATAATCTGAGTTGAACCAAAAAGCACCATGATGAAAATATTATTTTTAATTTAGCTAATCAGTATGTCTATAAACGGTCATAGGGCGTATAAATGCATACATTCCTGGATCTAGAAACGATGCTTGCAAACTGAATTTCACGAGCCTGTCCGTACGAAATCATAAATTAGAATTGCATATGCCTATAAACATTCGCTTGCTCACAACCTGACTTGCGAAAATGTGGGCATACTATGATTTAAGATACAGGCCAGATTGAAAAAAAAAAACGAGATCTTATAATACGTCGTTTGCCTTTAAATAAATTAAACAAGAACAGCTCCAAAATCAGTATTCATAAGCCATATATGATTTGGTTGAAAATAAATATAACAACATTTTAAATACATTAAAATTTTCTGTAATTCTATGAGGGAATGGCA
The DNA here is from genome assembly GCA_002778355.1 of Clitarchus hookeri. Lineage (NCBI taxonomy): Eukaryota > Metazoa > Arthropoda > Insecta > Phasmatodea > Phasmatidae > Clitarchus > Clitarchus hookeri. The sequence goes on from NQII01001296.1 coordinate 1,057, forward strand.
GCCTCTTCATTTGTTGTCTATTGTAACAGATTTTTTTGTTGCTGAAGTAGCTCGGTGGTTAGAGCACCCGACTCGTGTTCGCGAGGTTGAGGATTCAAATATCCATACCACCATGAGAATGTTTCATATTTTAAATGCTACCAAGTGTAATGGGAAAGTGTAAAATTTACATGATTTAACTTTTATAAACAGATTTTGCATTAAAAATACATTTTAGATATATTTTACTGTTCTTTTCTTAAATTTAGGCATTTTTCAAACTACAAATAAAATAAATTTAAATGAAATAATTCTAATTATTTATAAATGCATCGATTCCTAGATGTCTGATCGCTTTACGATTGATTTGACAAGGTCAGCCATCTGACTGACCCCCAAGAGCGGTGTGGGAAGATGTTCCAGACAGCAGAAAGGGGGTGGTCAAAGCTTTTAGTGATGGTAAGAGTCTAGGGATAAAGAAATTAAGAATGAGAAGAAGTAAATATGATTAATAGATTAACTGATTAAAAGAAGGAGATGAGAAGATATAGTAATTAAAGAAAAAGTATTTATAACAAAAAGAAAATGGTGAAGAAGAACAATAATCAAAAACCTCGGATGGCCTTTGGCTAAGAGAGGTGAGGAGGAAACTAATTGTAATTGTCGGTACGTTGGCAGCAATGGCATGCTCAGAGATAAATGAACATATGGATAAACGAATGGCGTAATATGGGTGTACTGCATTCTTTGTTGGAGGTAACATTGTTTGTCGACGTGTTCTCGAGGCGATGCCCATCGTTGTTCGCCATACCCGAATCGCGGTACGGACGGAAACCATAGCCTAGACTGGAGCGGCTACGGATTGAAGTGGCGGGAAAAAATGGAAGGACTAAAGAAATATTACTAACCGGCCTACCGCAACGTAGGCCACGTTTTCTTCGCAGGCAAATCCTGGCGTAACCGCTGCCGGGATTCGAACTTGGTGGGAGGCCAGAGCGCTAGCAACTCGACCAACGAGTAGGGCTGTGCGATACGGCGATATATCGATCACACGAAACAATACTTCTGAACTATCGCAACGGCGATATGGTCCAAGAGCGTAGAGAAATATAGCATTTGTTGGTTGGGCCAACGTTGATCCAACCTCTGCTTGAAAGTTTGGCCCGCGTAGGAAAAATAACGTTGGCCGAACATCAGAATGACACGCGGGGCTGCGTTGGCACAAAGTTGGGTTATTGTAGGCCAGCCAGTTACACAGCCATTTACCAACCAGGCTTATCGATGTTTCACAACATTGGTAGAGTGTTGACAAGACATGCTGCTACATACAAAATGGCAACCAAGAAACAGTGTTTTCGCCAGCATTGATTAGTAATATTTTTAAATAAATTTTAACCGATAAATGAAAATATAAAAAAAGTTTCCATTCCTACCGTGGTTATTTGTTTTGTTTTCACGTTAAACTTTACTACTTGACGTTAAAATCAACCTCCTGAAAACCTACTGAGTGGGAGTTGGGCGCAAAGCCACACCCTTTGTTTTGCCAGTTCAGCGCGCTATCAGCCACTGTATTTCTACTGAGACTGTGCCGTTCACTGCACTGTGTTACACTCCTTAAAGTATTAATACGTTTCATTATACTGTTTTTAAACTGTATTTAACTATCATCTGATGTGAAATAACTAACATAGTCACGATTATGCCTTACAAACTTCACAGATCGACGCATATTCTTTTTGCGTGTTTGGTTTAATAAAAGCATGCAATATATAAGATTACGAGCACTGTCTACTTTAGTATTTATAACATTTTGATAATATCCCACCTTGTAGTAATGTTTGCGATGGAATGTTAACACAACATGACAAAAAAGTACCCATCATTAACGGTTTTGTTCAAAACATCGTATCATCGCATAAACAACTAAACAGAATTTGAAGGAAAATTACTTTTGGAAAGACTTCATGTTCTGCGGATATCAATATTGTTTACATTGGAAACAATGTTTAATATAAGTGACTTTATGATGGTTGTACAGTGTTGGCCCAACGATAGTATACATATAAAACGCCGACAGAAGGTTTTTCAACAATTAACGAACACATGACCAACAAAGTAAATTTTAAATAAGACATGGATTGTGAGTTAAAAATCATACCTCTTAAGATAACATAAAAATCTTAGTTTTATTTCGTAAGAAATATAGCAATTCCCATTGTTGTCAATATGTTGGTTAAAAATGTTTACCCAACGTATCGATATGTATCAATTACCAACCGTAGTGTTTCTTCCCTTGACACAACATATCACCAACCAAACACATTTCAAAGAAAAAAGCTTTCAAATCTTACAGAAAACATTCGTATTTCATAAAATACATGAAAGGGGTATTGTTGTTAATACTTAATCCGCTAAAAAAATTAATCATTTTCACATATAAAACTTGTTTCCTAAAATAGAATTATAATGGTTTACAATGTTGGCCCAACGAAATTATACATACCAAATGCCGACAGTATGTTTTTCAACAAATAACCATCACATGACCAACAAAGTAAATTTTAATTAATACAGAGTTTGTATGTTAACAACATCATACGTTTTAAGAAAGCATGCTTAATGATTTTTTTTTTCTCAGAAATATAGTAACGTTCAATTTTCAATGTTGGCATAATGTTGGTTACATGATGTTGGCCCATATTAACATTATGTACCAATTACCAATCGTTATATTCCTAACATTGACACAGATTGTAACCAACTAAACATATTTCAAAGATAAACTATCTCAGGTCTTGAAAAACATTCTTAGTTTATAAAACTAAACTTTCTGAATCGAAGCTTTGAAAAATTACTCTGTGAGTAGATAGGATGTCTTTGTTCGGGGCCAACAGCTGCTGGTTGTGGTGCTGTGGTGCGGCCCGCCATCTTGGATGACGTCACGGGCGCTGCAGGTGGCCTCGTTTATCTCCCCCCTTGCCACTCCCAACCCCCGGCCGGCCGTTCCAGCAACCCGTAACGATTTTAATAAAAACATTTTTTAATAAAACATATTTTAATAATATTTTTCCGATAGAAGGCACGTACCTGCTTTACAAAAATCACTGGTTCCTTTCTTCAACTAGTTTGTCATTATATATATATATGTATAGTTCGTCGCATTATATTAGAGTACTGCACGAATAGTAGGTGCAAACAATATAAAAATGATGGCGCATGTAAAGGCTTGCATATGTACTGTAGCTATTCGATAAGCTTAATTCTCACTGATAACGGACTGGTTTGTAAATGAGTGGAATGTGAAAGCAATGCTCGGGATGCTTAAAACAATTCGCGGAACTCGTGATGTGAATTGTGATAGGCATGGCGATTTGTCNGAATGTGAAAGCAATGCTCTGTATTTAGCAGTGCAGGTATTTTTTCAAATATAAATTTCCAGTATGATTTAATTTTACATGCCGTGATTTTATTCCCAAAAAGGGTATGAATCAGGATTCGGATAGGTCGATGTTATGGTCTCGGCTTCGTATATTTATTAAATAGTTTCGGTTTTTTTCCCCACTGGTTTATTTCCTGGTTCTTTTTTTGACTCTCTTATGGTGGTAATATTTAATATGCATATTAAATGATTTTCCTAATGCTGAATTTCGCAGAGATGGAATATTTGGAGGGATTCTTCATAATCTTGCGTAATCTCCTGTCGCGGGTGCACTAGGAGGTCTGTCCCCAACACTTTCTTTGTTTTAACGTGTGACCTTTATATCGGTATTTTTAATGTTGCTTCTTGAGGTTGATGCATATTTATTGTTTTCATTCTCTTCGAAATCTTGTCTGCTCTGGTATGTTACGCCTCTCGCTTTATATTACATAGCATGATTCGTTTTTTACAGCTTCCTTTTTCGATAACCTACTTGAACGAGGATCTACATTTCGACGGCTTGTACGTAGAGCTGCATCCGGACTGGATGGATCAGATTATGTACGGACTGCGAAGAGGTGAGCATCGTCTCGACCCAAGATGGAACGTATTCCAGAACAATTGTGTCGTTACTGCGAGAAGGAATTTTCTGAAAGCAGCAATGCTCAGCAACATGGGGGCCAACTATATTCGGAATGTGGAGCATGTTACTTTCGCACGTGAAAAACACAAATCGCGAGTTTGGTCGACGAAGTGGCAAGCTGAAAAGGTATCACGAAACCTGCACTGGTCTACCCTCGCTGCCAGCTAAGAGTTATCTGCCAGCATTGCATCAGAGACGTGCTGGGATGGTAACTGGCGCGACACGCACTGGAGGCAGAAAATTTCAGCTGTGAATGTCGTAGGCAGATCGTTGATTCCTTCCACGCAGCTACTACAACAAGACTTTCGCAAACGCTAATGAAGAACAAAGGAACGAAAATAATGCTCGTGTAAGGAGTTTCATACGCATGCCATATGCACATGAGAATTTCTCTAAACAGTTTACTCGCACCAACCGTTTAAAATACGTTATCTGAAACAGTGTGGATGGGGTGCACCAACCTGTGATGGAGGCCTAGCGGTTCCTCTTTCCTATTTGTCATTCACGGCAAAGGCAGTTCTCAGTGCAACTTCGACCCGCTAATCAGACTCGCTATAACTATCAATTCACCCCGACAGTGCATCGCAACCTAAGAAATTAAGCTGAATGTAAATGGATATCTCCTGAAGGAATCAGCATTCAGGTGTCGTTTGAAAACATACGTATCTCCAGATCCGATAACTTAGACCAGCGTTTCCTAACCTTTGTCAGCCACGGACCCCTAGGAAATCAAGAACAATTTTCAAGGACCCCCTTAATAAAAAAACAGCACGTTCGTCGTGCTAAGTAAGCGTAGCGATTACGAGACTTTTGGTGGCATTTATTTATTATTGTTAAATGGTCCAGAGATGAGACTGCGGACCCCCATACATACATATACTCGCGGACCCCCAGGGGTCCGCGGACCCCAGATTAAGAAACACTGACTTAGATGAAAGATGTTTGTTCATTTCTGACCTGTGTGAAACAAAATTTAATAAACCAATTCACAGAGGAGGTGGAGAAAAAATGAGCCGTGAAATATAATATATGCTTGAATGTAGATATAGTAAACCAGATGTATACAAAAAGAAAGCAATCAAGACCTCGAACTTACCTGAGTGTAATGCGGATGACATCGAAGCCAGTGTTGAAAAGAGCATAATAAAGTTACCCCGCGAGGAATAAGAAATGGCAATGAAGAGGCTATGACTGGACACTCGATTCGATAGATCATCTGCAGCTGACAACGAGCGGATTCTGTCCGCTCGACACATAGGCAATGTATTGATATCTTCGTCTTTTGTGTGGGTTACAATCACATGAAAATACCCACATTTCATGATATCACGAAGTGTATATATGCAAGGAGCCTAGGCAAGTGAGAAGGCTATTGATTGATGATGGTTACGTCTACAGGATGATGATTCTAAAATCATAGGACAAACAATGAGGATTGGTAGAGCTCACTAAAAAAAACAATTATTGTATAGGAATATATGGGTGGAAGTGACGCGTTCAGGCACAAACACGAAAACATAACACATTAACGGAAACATAAAATGTTCATTAGCAGCATACTTAACGAGTGATTCCGTACAGAAAGTGTTAAAACAGTTGCTGGAAATGCATCCACCAACAGTCACGCATGCTTGGCGACCTCTACATATGGCGTGATTGGCTGACAATGGTGGCGTGCGTGAAATACCCGGCGTATTTGAATCTGTTCGCCAATCACTCCACCGACGCTACCAAGCTTGCATTACTGTCGGTGGTAGCAATTTTGAGCAATTATTATAAACATTGCTGTAAAAAGACATTTATCGGCGACGTTGTAAATAAACAATGTGTTGCATTTATATTATTTTTGTGTTTGTGCCTCAACGCGTCACTTCTGCCCATATATTCCTATACAATAATTGTTTGTTTTAGTGAGCTCTACCACCCCTCAATGTTTGTCCCGTGATTTTAGAATCATTCTGTATAAGGGCCCTACAGTTCTATGAAGTTTATATCTGGGTTGCTGCAACCTCTACCATCGTCGTGATTGAAAACAGTAACATCGTTTCATTCCTGTAACTACTGCGTTTCAATGTCTACAACGAGTATGAATGTATCACTCAACAACTCATCAGGAGGTGTAAAATCTCTTTCTATGAAGACAACTTCATTCCGGGTTCCTGTTCCTTCTGATATGACGATAGCCGAACAGTATGGGTCCACTAGTGTATCCTCTACAGAACTTTCAGTGGCTAATCGCTGTCTCTATGGCTGCAAGGACTTTGCCTCCAAGTTTACTGCACGACGACACGAATTTTACAAGTGCCAGAATAGTTGGTTTCGGGTTTAACGAAGGACTGAGATTTGTATAATGATGCACACTTTACATGGACGAACATTAATAATTTGGTAATAATGAATTTTAATAAATTAAAAAAAAAAAAAAAAAAAAACATTATTTCAATGTTTTAACTTTAAATCTTTTCTTCCCCTGTAATAATCTGAGTTGGACCAAAAATGCACCATGATGAAAATATTATTTTTAATTTATTTAATTAGTATGTTTATCATAGGGCGTATAAATGCATACATTCCGGGAGCTAGGAATTATGCTTGCAAACTGAATTTCACGAGCCTGTCCGTACGAAATCATAAATTAGAATTGCATATGCTGTAAATATTTGCTTGCTCACAACCTGACTTGCGAAAATGTGGGCATACTATGATTTAAGATTCAGGCCAGATTGAAAAAAATAACGAATATTATAATACATCGTTTGCCTTTAAATAAATTAAACAAAAACCGCTCCAAAATCAGTATTCATAAGCCATATATGATTTGGTTGAAAATAAATATAACAACATTTTAAATACATTAAAATTTTCTGTAATTCTGTGAGGGAATGGCAGCCTCTTCGTTTGTTGTCTATTGTAACAGATTTTTTTGTTGCTGAAGTAGCTCGGTGGTTAGACCACCCGACTCGTGTTCGCGAGGTTGAGGATTCAAATATCCATACCACCATGAGAATTTTTCATATTTTAAATGCTACCAAGTGTAATGGGAAAGTGTAAAATTTACATTATTTAACTTTTATAAACAGATTTTGCATTAAAAATACATTTTAAATATATTTTACTGTTCTTTTCTTAAATTTAGGCATTTTTCAAACTACAAATAAAGTAAATTTAAATGAAATAATTCTAATTATTTATAAATGCATCGATTCCTAGATGTCTGATCGCTTTATGATTGATTTGACAAGATCAGCCATCTGACTGACCCGCAAGAGCGGTGTGGGAAGATGTGCCGGACAGCAGAAATGGGGTGGTCAATGCTTTTAGTGATGGTAAGAGTCTAGGGGACAATTGATGGTTGAGCAAGGTAAGGGGGTTTAATGTTATATGTTCCTCGATTTTTGGAATATTTTTTGTGACTTTTAATAATAATTGCCAGTGGTAGGTGAGGGGTGTGGTGAGGGTGGCGGGTTGAGCGAGGGGTAGGGTAGGGTAACATATATGTTCTTTCGATTTTGAAAAAAAAATTTAGACTCTTTTTTTTTATAATGATTGCCATTGGTGCGGAGCGGGGAGAGTGAGCTTGACTAGGATGAGGCTAATGTTCCTCCATTTTTCGACTATTTTTTATCATTCTTCCCGCGTATGGAATAATACATTTTTCGAAAATAATAATCCAAAGTGGCAAGCCAATATATTTAAGAAATATCATTAAAATGTTTTTTTTATTAAAATTATGTTTAGGGATCAGGGTTGCTGGAATGGCCGGCCGTGGGGTAGGGAGTGTCGAACGGGGAGATTAACGAGGTCGCAGGCAGCGCCTGTGGCGTCATCCAAGATGGCGGACGCACCACAGCGCTACAGCTGACAGCAGTTGTCCCCGAACGTAGATAACCTATATACTTCTATGTATCACGTATTTCGTTGTTTCCTAAATATGCTATGCATGATAAGCGATTTATAGTCGCGGTAACATAGAAATACCTTATTTTTTGGCTAAATTGAACTTTTACTTATATTTTAAATGCAATATTTAATTTATAATTAACATGAGTAAATCTATATACATATATATGTATTTATATAATAGGTGTGTCGGTAATGCCTAGTACGAAATAGTTCCTATGCAAAATGTTATCAAACTGAGTGCGCACGAATGCGGTGTAATTTTCTAGACACGGTTAAGTATGAGGCGGAGGAATATACAGAAAGTAGAACTTTAGCAGGGCTCCAGAAAAGTTGGAAGTAACAGTGAATGGGCAATATATATATATATATATATGTGTGTGTGTGTGTGTGTGTGTGTGTGTTTGGCCTTACACAAACGAATATGTAGTCTCTTAAAAAAAAAACTTCCTCTCAGTGCAGCGTCGGTGGTGTGAGAGGGAAAACGGCGGACGTGCCGGGTGAAAAGTCACGCTCGCGTGTCGAGGAAGCCAGGGGGACAGCTGGTAGTTCGACACCGCATCTACCCCGGCTGGGGCGAGAGAGAATCTCAGCCCTAGGTCGGCGCTCGGGTAGTTAGGCGCCCGCGTCACGTCGTCTTCCGCTCCCCCCCCCGCGCGTGTTGAACCACGCCACGTAGAATGGACTGCGACACGAGAAAGCATGGATAGGAGGCCACACGCGGCGACGAAAATACTGTACAACTTTCCGCGGTCAGAAATAGATATTAGAAAAATATCCATCCCGTTACGGCATTAACTCTAACGCGAAACATAACGGGAACTTCTACAATAAAGATTTTCGAGTATTGTGGAAAGAAATTCCACGTATTAACGTCTTAAAAAAGTGTTATTATTTTAAGTTTTAGCAAATGCATACAGTTTATTTGTATTTTATACATATTAAGATTACAATTGACACAATAGAAACATATTTTGATTGATAAAATTTTAATATTTTACGTCATGTACTGAAGGGTGCAGGTAGTTATAACGATGGAAATGCTAAGTTTTCCGTGCATTATAAAGAAAAATACGAAATGAGGTATAAAGAGAAACCTTACTGGGTTTTTAAATGTGCCAAGTTAGCCGAGGAGTAACTATAATATATAAAATGTTCTATTGGCTGTATTCCAATACGGCGGAAGTTAACAACTGGCGATTCTGTATACCTAGGTTTTAAAAATGTGAACTGCAATTACCACGATAATAGCTGTAAATACATACTTGGTTGAACAAATCTCACTTTACTCGCCCTTACACATCGCAGTGTATGTTGGACGGGATGGCACTACCGCTTCGAAAATAACAGAAATCCTCGCTTTTCCTTTTTGACGTGACAACGTCTTAAATTAGGTTGCGGCTGGGAGTCACTTATGAAAAAGTGTAACGCTCGGTAACGTTACGATGAGTCACCGAGGAGGGGTAATCAAGGGAGGGAAATGAGGGGAGGAAACAGGAGGGGAGCCGAGCCGGCCAAGGAGAAAGCCACCTTGCATGGAAGCAATTCCAAAGACGAACGACGCGGTGGAGCTAGCGTCGCAGTTTTACAATTAATAAATGTAATTAGACGAACCACAAGGAAATTAATAACGCGCTTGATAAATAAAGACGCTCTCGCATTACTAAAAAAATATGTTTAATGAATATTCGTTGCAGTGACAGATATTGTGTTTTTGACGTGACAACGTCTTAAATTAGGTTGCGGCTGGGAGTCACTTATGAAAAAGTGTAACGCTCGGTAACGTTACGATGAGTCACCGAACGAGAGAGAGGCCCGCCGAATGCCTTGCGTCTCTCTCCCACTCAACTATGATCGGTCTGCCGCGCGCGCAGCACTACGTTGTCACGTAAAATCTTCGCCCGTAAAACCGACTTTACAGGCAACCATTTTTTTTACTAATAACCAACATTGTCTGAAGACAGCAGTAAAAAAAATACAGTAATATTGAGTAAAAATTCCTTTAATGTATCTTTGTTTAATATTGATTTTGACGGCATTCGGGCATGGTTTAGGAATCAGTTACCCATAGGGAAGATGATTGGACACTGAGCCTCGCAGAGTACAGTACCAGTCAAATATAAGCGTACTGTGCAACATGTAGACAATTGTCTACGATGCCACGTAAAAGGGACAACATGACATTGGAGATAACCTAGTTGTAGAGGCCGCCGAGAGGTTGTCAATCACACTACCTTCTGGGTTCGAATCGCGGATAAGACGAGAACGTGTGGCGACTTTAAGGCGTAAGCTTTAGGTTACGGAAAATCTGTAAGTCACCTTCTTCTCCTCGCGATTAGACATACGTCATAATACTTAAGCTCCTACAAACTACATAAATTAAAAAAAAATTAAAGACGCGAAACTACAGCCAAGGCTTTCCTACATACATTCATTTAATTCTGAGTTAACTGAAGATATCACAGTTCAGATTACCTTCAAATTTCTGGAGATATAGGGTAACTAATACAAAATATAATTTAAAATAAAAAAAGGGCGGTCTTATTGCGTATGAATCCGTCGGAGAGATTGTGGTATGCCACGTGTTTATCTCCAGCGGGCGATGCCCGAGNACGTCACTTCCCGTCGCGTTGACTAAGGCTTGGTTCACTGTGAGAAGCGAGCACGTGCTGGAAGAGGACCTTTCAAAATGAAGAGACACCCGAAAAACAAAATCCGTGCAAAGATCCGTATAGAAAAAAATCTTCTTGAAGAGGTTTTGTTTTCTATATAAAAATCACACTTTAATCCAAAGTGAACGTAAAAAAAAAAAAAAAACTTGGGTTTGTTTTTTCTAATTTTTTTCATACATTTTTGTATAATGGCAATGTTACCTTTCCTTTTAGCAAAGGAGAACATTTCTGAAAGAAATTTTGCTGTACAGTATACACCAAACGTAAGGGATAAGTAATGTTAAAATTTTATTGTGTACATTGTAGTTTTTAGTGCGTTACGAAACTTACTAAATGTTACGCTACCAAATAACAAACTCCCTAGATCATCGATATGATCGTCTAACTCTAAAATGTACACAAACTTACTTTACCAGAAATATTACTGCTGAGCTATTGTCATAAAATCGCAATGTTATTATTGCCAATGATAAACAGGCAAAACAAATATTTGGTTTGTGACAAACCTACCTTGCAGCGGTTCATATTTAACCAACAATTTCTTTGCAGCAACAAATTGTGTGTTGCAGCGAAGAACTTTATAGTTCTTTATGATGCTATTCACGGTCATCGAATACATGCGTAGGAAGAAACTCCTAAGTGCAGACGTGCAGTATTTAGCGTAATTTTATCATTTCCGAATGTGCGCATGTCGAGTCAACCAATCGGTTCATCCGAGAAGCAAAGAAGAGTTCATAATTTCCGTTTCCCGGTATGCCACTGCGTTTCTTGGTGTTCTTATAGCGCTGTTTAACTGTGTATTTATTTAGGGCAGTTTAGTTGTTTATAGCAAACTTTCAATTGAATGATAAAGAATTGTTATGAATCTTGCGAATATTTTAACGACCATTTAGACGGACGTGACGCGAGTCTTCTTCTTGCTGAAGAACAGGACGGTGATAATTTACTCGCACCAGTGGTTAAGAGGCATCCTAATTTATTCGACCGAAAATTCAAAGGCTTTTGGGATGCTGGGAATGAATAAAAATTCATCAAAAGAGATTGGAACCATAACGAGCATGATGCGTCCGTAATAAAAATTGTTTGCTAAATATTTCGTTTAAAAAATTTCTTAGCGGATAACTTCGATTAGGCCGATTATATGAATATAAACATTTCTGTTTCGCAGCGTCCGCTTGTTTTTACAGTTTTATTTTTAAATTAAATGCATGTAAGAACGCATGCAATTTAAAAATCCAATGATCCCCCATATCCTTACTGCGAAAAACGTAACCTTGACAGAACGTCGCGAAATGCCAAATAAAGAACTTCATTCCGCTAAGGCGTCAAAATCATGTTCGACTATGATTGGCTGAACGAGAACGAGTACTTACTTGATCATCGTGCACAAACAGTTTTACTTCCCTTAACATGCACACGCTATTATGCACTCGTTCACTCGTATATGCTGTTCACAGTAAACTGAACACTCTTGAAAAACCCTGCTCAAGATCTACTTGTATGCACGCTGTGTATTCTTCCGCCTTACAAATCTGCTAATTTTTACACTTTGATGCATTAAAAAAAAAAGGGAAGGGAAAGAAATAATTTAAGTTATCACAAATGGTTACCTAGGATTTTTCCTCCACGTTATGATATGGCACTACTTTCCCTCCATTGTTACCAACTTTACTGGGCGCATGTCACTCAGTGCGCCCGTTAAAATATATGCAGTTAGAGTAGTGACTTTTTTCTAAGGTTGATTTCAAAAGTGCTCGCGCTATCGTGAACAGTCTTTACTCGTTTCTCATCGTGAACTAAGCTAAGGTTTATCCTAGTCACGTTAACAACAAAATGAGATTCCTTATTGGAGAGTTTGGCATAGGGAAAATTTCCGCCGCAAGGTTCTCTTTTGTTATAAAGAGGTCGCTTTAAAGCTGGCGGTAAATTGAGAAATTCTATTTATTTGTGCGCAGAAGTTCTTGCTTGGCTCCAATTGTGATACATACTTATCCCAGCCTAAAATTTTAAGTAATAACTTTTTTTAAGTAAATATTATTTACGCCATACAATGTTGTTTACAAGAGCAAACGGTAAAAAATACATCTGTGTTTAGCATTGAGCGTTCATAAGTAAGCTTATTTCAATGAAAATAAAAACGTTACGACTTCAAATGCGAAATGAGTATAGTCATCATCAAAATGAACTTCATAATTTTTACCTTTCCCATAGTAAAACTGTGCAGGAAAGCCATATAAATAAATTTTTTTAACATTTAGTTTTTTTCGATTTATTCGTTATATTTAAATAAAGTAATTTTGTAAGCCAAAGTTTTGATTAATTCAGTTTACGACAGAATACTAAACATGTGAACATATTTCACTATATTTCCGCTCTAGTGTGAAGAACAAAGTTTATTTTTTTTATGTAGGTTCTAACAAAATAAAAATTGGAATATTTTACACAATTATATTTATTTTATGGAGATTACAATTATCCAATTTACTTACACACACAAATCGGGAAAATTCGGTACACATACGACACCGGTACATTCTGGCGGCGAAAATTTTTAGTTGCCAAACTAAAAGCACTGAAATTCCCAACCTGAGTAGAATGAACTTTAACTCTGGCCTATTCACGATTTATTCACACTTATTGAATCAAACCTTTGAAAAATTACCCCATATGTGACGTGTTTGGTTGTTTCCTGAATATGCAATTTATCACAACGGTTTTTTTTTACATGTGTCAACGTAAAAATATCTCATTTATGTTTAAATTTTACTTCAACATACATTTTGTTTATATATTATATTATTTAATTTATTATCAATACGAGCAAAACCAGGGACAAAAAAAAATGCGTGCTGGTTATGCATAGTAAGAAATAGTTCCTATGAAAAATGTTATTATACTGAGTGTGCACGAATGCGGTGCGTTGTTCCTTTGGCGTAGTTCTCTAGATTTATAGCTAAGCTTTTTTTGCACGAGGTGGAGGAATGTCTAGGAAGTAGAACTTACGCAGTGCTTCAGAACAGTTGGAAGTAACCGTGAATCTCTAAATAGCATAAAACAAAGTTGCTTATCGGGTCTATGTGTGCATTCGCTTAGTATTCCTAAACTACTTAATGGATTTTAATCCGGTTTTCAACATAATTTAGAGAATTTCTTGAGGAAGGTTTTGTTGTATAATACATTTATATTCTATGTAAGGACTGTAGAGGAATGTCGACGTTTGTCGTAAAAAAGAACCGCTTTTCGGGCGCTGACATGGCTTGCGCTGAATAAACCATAAGAGATATATCAAATTAATGTACTACAGAATTGTAGCTCTCAAAAAGGTCTAAAGAAAAGTTCGCGATAGCATATGTTTATCTTTTGAGGATAACCCACAGTAACAATTTTTGTCGTTCAAAGTTTAATAAAAAATAATGGTTCACTTGCGAAGCTGTTTGACCGACATAGTATTAATCCTTATTCAATTAAATATTTTAGTTACCTTAAGCATTTAGTTAAGATCAAGTTTGTCCTTTACACCGTATCATTTAAATGAATATCTTAGAATATATCACAGGTTTTCTTATTATACCCGGGCAAAGTCGGGCTGTTCTGCTAGTGCACTATAAGCTGAATGCCCGCGCAGGTGTTCCCGTTTATCCTCGTAACAAGGTGTCTGTCACCGCGAACGTGCATTTAATCACGCACCCCCCCCCCGCAGGGACGTTCTTACACAGCCCGCGGTAATTTACGTGCAAATGTTCGCCCGTAAACATTTATCGTTCCTTCACCTACGTTCCTCCAGTGCTCCTGAGGTAACGGGATTTTAAATCATAACCGGAATTGCATGCCGTGTTTTACAATTTCAGACGTTACCGTCTAATCACACATCCGAGAAGAAATATCTCCGCAAAGACTGTTGCATTACGCCAGGGAATACATGTTACGTAAACTTTCAACGTACCTACAAATGTATTCCCTTGGTGTTTCGAAGGTAAAGGAATTACACTGCAGATCTCAGCCAAAAATAAAAACCACATAAAAAAAAGTATTATTATAATTTGAAATTTAAAAATGCTGCCAAATTAATAGTTCAAAGCGATCTCTGTAGCCGTTATTTCTCCGTGACGTATAGTTGTCTGCATATTGGTTGTTGGTGCGAGGGGTTCTGAGTTCGAATCTCCGGTAAGGTTATATTCTGCCCGCTACTGGTACGTAGGCTCTATATCATTATAAGATGCACGAAAAATTAGAAAAAAAAAATACAAACTATGTTTTATTTATGCACTGTGATGTTCCAGATTTTAATAATGTGAAAGTTTCAGTTAACTTCGCAAGACGTCCTCTGATTGACCATGTAGTATAAAAATGATAATTTATTAAATAAAAAAAATCTAAAAATAATTGAATGTTTACTTTAATACTGTTTATTCGTGAGGCCAAGCTATATAAGACGGGTTTTATTCTTCAGAAAACTGAGCAAGAAACATGGAGCTAAATTCTTACACGTTTGAGAACATTATTGATTAGGGGTAAAATGAAAGAAATTAGCATTTTTAAATAGAAGTTAGACAAATATTCGTATTCTCATTTACGTTGTAGCTCAAATGTAAAACTTCATGAGTTAAATAAATAAATGACAATATTTTATCCTAAGTAACGTCTGAAAGTGCACCACTCATTCAGAAATTTGTAAGTCAACGAAATATTTAAATCAACAGGTGGCCAGAAATTCAAATCATTTATTGAGTCACTAAAAAAACTTTGTATCTTCAAGAGGACACACGAGTGACATTGATTAAGATGAATAATTAATGTTGTTCGGCTATTTGTTGTCTAAATGTCGTATTTATTATGCGCCTAGGTTTCTGTTCACATACTACCAATCATTAAAAAACACTTGGCCACAAATCCCTAAGAGCTATATATAGTTATGTGATTTAAGGTTAATCGAAAACTTTTAAATTCATGTTTAGTATATTCTTTCATTACATTGTGTATCCATCCGTCACATCAAAAAACCAAAACATCCTGACTTTATTAACTAACGCCTTTGCTTAGATCGAGGAAATATGTGAAATAATTAAAAGCATGACTATTTGAATATTTTACCAGTTTTTGTATGTTGCGTACAAAACTAAGGAAGTAAGTCCACAAAACGTCAAGAAAAACATTTTAATAAGACGTGAAGGCATGGAACTACTTTTAGTTAGTCACTGCCAACTTCACAGAGAGTACACCAGACAACGTCTAGGTCAAAATCCATCCATTTACGACCAGGAATTTTATAATGGTGGATTTGAGAAGTATTCAAATAACTGTTTTCCCTGCTTTGTAACGGGAGGATAAATGACGAACAACTTTTATACTAAACTAATTATACATCACAACTAATAACAGCACTTATGCTTATTGTCTGTTCGCGGTTAATTGAACATTTTGTAAAGCGCTGCTTTGGATCTACTTTAATGCAAATATTGTATCCTTCCACCATATGTAATATTATCACACACATGGAACTGATCACTTTATTCGTGCCTCGAACTGTGAAATGTTTAGGCAAATAAAATATGGCACTGTCATTACATCACTGTGCATAAAAAAATGGAATAAATTCGGTGTCCACAATTTTAAACCTTACTATCATAATACGACGTTCAGACATGGAACTATTTTCAGTGCATCACTGCCAACTTAACTACTGAGAGCATGTTAGTAAGTGTCACCGTAAGAAGTTAGTGTGTTCACAGGGAATTTTTCCAAAGGTTATCAAACAACTGCTAACTAGTTATAACCGAGACTCGAACTCGGAACCTCGCGATGTGAAGGCGCCTTAGTGACCTCGCCGTCATCGGTAGACTGGCTTACTGCCTACCAGATTTATCAGAACGCCCCATCGCGTCGGTAAACAGCGTCCCGACGCAAGTGTTCTCCGCCCTCGTGACCCCGGCCGCCCTGTCGCTCCGCGCGATCTCCTTAAGGAAGTGTTATGGATGTCGATGGACGACCCGTCGCGCTAAATCGCTGCTTCATCCCGCTCGGGGTTAAACGCGAGGCACGCCCGCGCAGCAAATCATCATTCAGTTCTTTCCCCCCCCCCCTTTTTTTTTCAAGCTCCCGGCTCCTCCTTCAGCACCGCAGCAGCAGGTCCTATCTTCTCGCTGTCTCTACCGCAAGCACCATTTGGGTTTACTCGAGGAAAAACTTTCAGTGACGCAGCTTGCACGATAACCTTCTGGTCGAATACCAGATGAATAACGCTGGTTGTGGTTCCTTAGAGCAAACATCTATAATGCATTTTTATTGTTTATATCTTGTTCTGCTCAGTGAAACGAAATGTTTTTTTTTAAAGTAAAGCATATTTTGTAATATATGGTATATTACATGCTAGCCATATCTTTCTAGGAGCTGAAATATTCACGCCTTGTTTATAAGTTACTTATACTAATCGTCTTGTTTCCAGGTTGCCACTGAAATTAGGAATGATACACCGTAGTTAAGGCTGTGAGTAGCGACTCAAAATATTTTAAAAGAATTACTAGAAAGAATTACATTTATTTTTGTGTTACGTATTACGTGAATAAACAAAACGTTGTATCTCAAGAATATCACATACTGTACATGTTTTATTTGAGTTTACGAGATATCCAGCGAGGTGGCACAGTAGTGACCCACTCCACTTGTGTTCAAGAGGACCTGCGTTCAATTCCTGGCCCGGCCATCATTTCGGTTAGCCGTGATTTTATGAAATACTTCCAGGTGAATGCTTAGAGCTTGTTTCTTCAATGTAAAACCACGGCTGGTTCCTTCCCGTCCCGGTTCCAATGATTCCTTCTAAAATGACATCTCGGTTGAACAGCTCTCAAGATAAGTATGTACCAGGAGCTTCAAGCGCATCGAGTGTTTGAAATACATGTTTGTTTACAAAAAATGCTTTGCGTGGGCTACGTGTACTGATCTATGAAAAGAAAATACACTCGAGACGAGGCACCAAGACTACTTCCAAGACACCACGTGCATTACAAGCGCTATCTTCAAGCTTTTCAACGTAGCTAAAAACTGCTTGTTCACGCTGCCTTATCGCAAAATGCACTGGTCGGAAGCACTCGGAACTAACAAAGAGACGTGTAGTGAACTTTGCTACAGGCTCTGCACCAATAAAAATTACAGGGTCGACGCTTAGACTTCTATTGTTCATGTGGAACAACTGGAGCACTGCACGTCATTTCAGAACCTCGCGTGTAGATGCGCCGGGCCAATAGTTTCGCGGGTTGGTATCGCCCTTATCGCTCCCTCGCTTCTGTTCCTCGAATGGCCAAAGAAGCTGCAGTTACGTAGATAGGACTCTTAAGGCACATGTATATCCCCGTACCTTTCTAGACGAGCATTTTGTTATAGGGTGCTCACGGTTACGTCCAACTTCACGGAAGACCTGTTCAAGTTCTACTTCCAGGGTATTCCTCAGCCTGAGTCTAGAAAATAACACCAAAGGGACAATGCACCGGATTCGTGCGCGCTCAATGTAATATTATTTCGCGTAAGAATAATTTTTTAGTAAGTGTTACCAACACACCTATTTTATTTCTGTTTTTATTCATATTGATATGTCCTGTAGCGCTAACCAGGGCGACACAAATGAGCAAAAGCTAAATGCTCAATATTAAATCTCATAATATTAGCAATTTCATTTCAGCAGAGATTAGCATTTGTTGAATGAATTATTGAACACGAGTTGTTTTGTTGAGAAAATATATTTCGCCTATAAATCCCAACTGGGTGCCATTATCTATGGTTATAATGTTATAAAAAACAGTAAAGGTTACCCCTGAACAATTTCTGGGTAAAGTTTTGTAATAGAAACTTTAGGCTACAGCTTGTACCAATAGTATTTAAACATACGTACAGCCATTTACATGACATTATAAAAACAAACTATCCACAGGAAAATTCTACAAACATTAGTCTCAACCCAAGGGACTCCCAAATGTTCCCTTTTAATATCATTACCATAAGGGTCTGATAATAAGTTTAACTTATCTCAGCATTAAGTCCAGTGGCTGCTTTTCCATGAGCCGGCAGCTTACCCTGGCTTATATAGCACCAGATTGCTAGCTCCCCTCCTCAATTAGGAGTTTAGAACGTTACATTTTTAACTTCACCAATCAGAGGTCTGAATTATAAGGAAACAGTATATTTTTCTTGTGATTATCGCCACATGTCTCGCTGCGGTGCTTCCGTACGAGAGTGCTCTGGTATGTCACACCGACACTAGCGCTGCTCCGCGGCGGGCTTGGAGACTCATCGCCGCGCCGGAAGTATTGCTCGGTGGGTGACGTAACAACCATCCGCGGCGTCTTGGGCGTCGGCGCTGCCACCGGCCACCATGGCTACCTCAGCCCAAGGCAGGGCAGGGAAACTACGCGGTGTTTTCGCATACAAAGGCAGGACATCTGCTTCAACGTAATTGTGTATCATTTCTCAGGGCTTTGCGGAAATACGGCCGTGGTTAGTAAGTGTTTTAGACGTGTTGCTAGGCCGGCTGGACGTAGCGGGCAGGTCGCAATGTGACGAAAATGAGACGCCCCGTCTCATCCTCCACCTCCAAAGCGATGGATCCCGGCGAGGACCAACAGCTCAGGAGCCGGAAAATCTGCCGAGATGGCCAGTATCGGCAAGTCCTCCGACGACACTTCTCCACTGGAGCCACCAAGGTGAGCAGCTCTTCGTCATAATGTCGTAGCAGTCAGCATCCGCAACTCAAACAAACATAAAAACGACTGGCAATTCCTTGCAATAAAATTTACAAATCAGTAAATATGTCACTCTTAAATCCTCTCAAGGAGGAACAAAATAAAATGAAGCGAGCTCCTGGAACCCTACTCCTACCATCCGATGACCCTAATTCTTCTGGATTCGGTTTAGAATTTGCAAATTACACAAAAAACCCCCGTATTATAACCTATATGAAGATGACACACTAGATATAAAAAGAGCAAGAATGGAGAAATGACTCCTGGTATCCACCAGAGCACACTAAAATTACACAAAAAACTTAAAACATGAAAAAAATACACATACTGATGATATATAAAATAACACATATAAAGAAATATCACAGTCATATTAAAGAGATTCCTTAAGAAACGATAAAACAATCCTCTCCCAGCATATTCTGTTACTGTCAGAAATCAAACAGAGGAACACAACTTCAACTGCATCACATGTGCTGTATTTAATTTCCCGAGGCTCCGGGTGACAAAAACCTCTTTATAATGAACGGCCCTACAAATTTAGGTGCTAATTTTGCGCTAAACTGAGCTGCCTTGGAGCTCTAGTCATAGGCTTCTAAGAACACCCGGTGTCCTACCTGGAAAGTAACGGTGCCTGTATTTTTATTATTTCTAGTAGCTAACCGAGAATGATATTTCTGAAGATTCTTTGCAGCTTACGCCCATACTTCATCCAAATCCTTTTTGTCTAAAGCCTCCAAACAGAACTCGTGCAGACCCCACGTACGAATGAGAGGAGGAAACAAACTCCTGCCACAGGAAAGTTCTGCTGGCACACGCTTCGTGGCATCACTAACAACATTATTGAACGCAAGAGACAGCTGGTACAAAACTGCATCCCAATCTCTATGGGAACCAGTCTGAAACGCTATTAAACCTGCCTTAAAATTTATATTTTATCGTTCGACTAAGTTCAACTTTATTCCTCACAAGAAAGGGAAATTTTTCATTTCGGCCGATACAAAACAGGTGGTATTATCACTCACAAGCTGCACCGGTGACCCAAATAACATAAATAACCGCTTCCCTAGAATATTACATATTCCAACATATTTCGTAGACAGCATCTGAAAAAAACTTACTAAAGCTATCAACAGCAACCAATATAGATGTAAAACTGTCTTTGGTTCGTAGCAAAGGGCCTAACACGTATAAATATACACGCTCGCACGGGAATTTCGCGACAGATGCACTGTAAAAACTTACTATCTTTGCATTTCTAGGCTTAGCCTTCTGACAATCTTCACATTGCCTAGCAAGGGATTTGACCTCCTTAGCTAATCTAGGCCAATAAAACATTGCCTTTATCCTGCATGCAGTTTTATCCTGTCCAAAATGACCCCCAAAATAGTCTTTGTGACAGTACTGAAAAATGGGCACTCTCAAATCTGAGGAACAAAAAAAAAAACTAAAACCATGAGATTTAGGATACAAATATACTATCAAACCTTTTCGCACCTCATAATGGTCTACTTTACCGGCATCTATGTCTACTTTTATAGCTCTACATTCCAGATCTGTTCCCTGGTGTTGCTGTAACTTTAAATAAACATGAGGAAAATTTTACAAAACTTTAACCTGTTGGTAGGACCTGCTTCCTTTATTACCATCACTTTTGGGGGATTAATCTCATGAAACTCATCTTCATCAAACATGCGGGACAAACAATCCGCAACCCAGTTGTCAATTCCCTTTATACGCTTTACTGAAAAATTAAATATGGTAAGACGCACCAATCACCTAGCCAATCGCCCAGCTGGTTTGTTTGTAGACAAAAACAAACTGAACGCTTGATTATCAGAATGAAATTCAAATTCCTCTTCTTCCTAATGGTCAGCAAATTTCTCCATGCCAAACATTGCTGCTAGAACGTCTTTCCCATACATCGAAAATGTCTGCTCTGCTGGTGTGAACACCGACTAGCATAAGCTACGGGAAAAAAGCTTTTATTTTCGGTTTGACAAAGTACTGCACCTAGTGCCTTAAAACTAGCGTCTACCTGTTAAGCACATGGTTGATCTAAATGAGACAAATGAAGCCCAGGTGGAGAAACTAATTTTTCCTTTAATTGACTAAATGCATTTTCCTGCTCTGTTCTCCAAACAAAATCCACCCGTTTTCTTTTACGAGCATTGAGAGGTTCTGAAATTTTTGGAAACTCTGGAATGAATTTGGCATAAAACCCTACCATCAAAAGGAAACGCCAGTATATAGGTTTGGTATGTCCGAGGGTAAGCTTACAAGTATCTGTTCATGGTCATACTCTATGTATGTCGGTCAGGAAAAATTTAGCTTTGATGGCAAATTAACAGCATATTTAATTTATACATATTCATCACCAGTTTTATTAGTTTTTCCTTTTACATCTTAATATTAGCAAGGGTTAAAATAAATGAACAACGCGGAAGAAATTTGTATATTTTAACTTTATTTTACAGACTAAAAAAAAAGTACATTAAAAACTTCTACTTCATTCGACAAAACAATTGTAATGTTGTCTGTTTTGTAGAACAATTCCTGCTGTGAGCTTTGAAGCTAGACTTATTCGAATATACCACACCGCAGTTATCACACGGGTAAGCGTTGTAAGCGTCGGCGAACGGACAGTTGCAATCTTCATCTTGTCTGACATTAGAGTTGCTAATGTAAATGTGTTGCCGCAATACTTGCGCTCACTTCCCGATGAACGACAAACATTACCTTTCCATATCTTGCTACGTCTGTTCAAGCTATCACCGCGGGTAAAAACCCCGTCACAATTATCACATCGGTAAATCTTGTATGAAGTGCCGAATGAGCAGTTAACTAGCCTCATGCCGTCGGGCATTATCGCTTCGTGTAAACACCTGGCCACAAAATTTGAACCCATCCCATGATGAGCAACACCGACAACACCAAAAATCAGACGCCCCGTATCAATATTAATCATAAGTTAAATATTGTAATTAAAAGGTAGTATATACGTAAAAGTTAAATTTAACTAAAAATGAGGTAATTTTACGGTAACTCGCGTATAAAACTCTTGTAATACGTGACATACTTTGGGAACAACCACGCACATCATACATGGGGTGATTTCTCAAAGTTTTGTTACAAAAAGCGCGAATAAACCGCGAATAGACTATACCCGTGGTTGAATATTAACAATGCCCAGTTTTATTTTACCGCAGTGTAATTATGAATACATAGTCAGAAATCTCCAGTGGTTTGAGTACTTAATCTCACGAAAAGTTTTACTTTAAATTTTAAATATGTTCAAATATCTTTCAAATCAGAGACCGTACTTTAAAAAATTTGCAACTTGATTTTTAATTCAAAGCTTTGTTAATATAAATGGCAAGGTCTCTCTTGTTATTATTTCACATTTAAAAAACCATTAAGTGCTTTGCACTCTATCAGAGCCTTCTAAAAGATTGGAATTAAAGCGCATTGTTACTAGTCGTATTATGGTCGATTGTTTAGCAACTTGCAGTGACGAAACTTGCAGTACGTTATATGTTTAGATCGAGCATACGGAAATTCTCAACACAACTTTGAAGTCAAAAATGTTTACTAGTATTATCATAAACTTTGTAGCTGCTCACATAAAACAATTGATCGAATTTTCTTCCCCACTTTCGTAAGTCAGAAACTATTAAATCATTTCCGTAACGGCCCACGAAATCATGGGAAACTTTAATGCATGTCCGGTCGTGCCATGGATGCATAATCTGAAAGAAAAATATATAGAAATACTTATGATATCTAAACGGCGGGGGTCTTTTGTAGCATAGAAATAAAAGGTGAACTGGTTTAATATATTCCCATTTATTATTTTCACACAATGGAAAAAACTAAAACTATTACAGGGAAAAAACATGCAATATATATTAAAATCTTGTGATATCAAAGTTATTATAATCCAAAGACAAGCTTCATTCCTCGACATACTCCCCGCCCTGGTCAACCTCCAAAGGGGTGACCAGTTGAATTGGACGAGTGAGTTTCTTGACATCTGGAGTGCAGAGTACGATGGTGGGTATCCTTCCATCTCGTCCTTGTACAAGTTACTCTAAGCAGGCTCTTCTCCACATATGTCGGAGACGAATATCTTCTTGCAACAGAGCCACGTCTCCAACTCGGGACCTTGTGGACGACTGCTGCCGAGGGACTTCGTGAAAACTTCTTAACGTCATTAAGGCGCCCGTCTACCTGGAACTTTCCCACGTTTAGGCCGAGAAGCGCGGGAGCGATAAGGGCGACACTGCCACGCGCATCAAGTACGCCATCGCCGCTAAGCGCAAGGCTCTGAACTGGCGTGCAGTGTTCTCGTCGTGCTGCGTGTACCTATGGGACTTTAAGCGGTGACCATATTATTTTATTAGTGGGAAGTCTTTAGGAAGGTTCAGTGCAGGCCCCTATAGTAGTTTTGTATGTATCTGATGCGTGCATTTTGAGCTACAGCGCCTTGGAAAGGCCGTTTTTAGCGGTTTTGGAGTACTCTGAATTGATGTTTCTAACGTACGTGATATTTTGAAAGTACTTAACAGCTCTCGTCTGAAGTGTGTGTTCTTTTCGTAGATCAGCACGTTGGACGCACGCTTAATAGTTTCGTTGAAAAACGTGTATTTGGAACACTCTGCAACGCAGTTCAAGCGCCAGGTAGACGGGCGCCTTAAGTATTCGTTTTCCCACCGTCTCCAGAAAACTTCCACTAGTTTCAGCTGCGTACGGAATTCCTGTTGGGCTTCTTTGTTTTCCCAGTTCTGGTCCAGTTGGCATTGTGATTAACCCTTACCCAATGAGAAAGTGTGCTAGTGCTAGAGTGTCCGAGTCACTTTCACATTGCACAATGGGCCTGGAGTCGATGACAGCTTCTAAGGTTCGGCTCTTCTTTCCATAACTGTGATTGTCCCAGTACTTTTTGTAAACAGCGTTTGGTGGTTCCAATTAGCGTCTGACACCATCCTTCCCACCAACCCACCCTGGGAAAATGCGGGAATACTTGAAATGAGGTACACAGTAGTAAATAATATAATGCTATATGCCATCACCGGTGTGAAAATATTTTTCATGATATAAAAAAAATAATTTTTCGATTGATCATGTTTTTTTAAAATGTAATACTTTATTTATAATAACTACGCAAATCAACGTGATGGAATGTATTGGTATTGGAAAGGGCCTATTAACGCCCCCCCCCAATCCGGTGTTACGCTTGAATGCATTCGAGGGAACGGTTTACAATCTAACTTACGGCCTGACGTAAACTAACACCCATGCCTTACCTGGGATTCGAACCAGAATCTCCCGCACGCCAGACCGTCGGCGCACGAACAGATTGCGCCACGGGAGGCCGGCACGACAGATTGTGTAGCAGGTTTGAGTACAAAAGGACATTTGATTGGAACTCTTTCAACTCGGCACTGTGTTTACTGGCAGCCGGCCGGTGATGGACATTGTCGAGTTAAGTACGTAGGTCTTGTGTAGTGTCAACCAATAGGGCAGTGGCGAGTGAGAACAAAATGACCAGAAGGACATACGTTCCTTCGATGGTGGAATTAGGCGATCCAACTCTAGCTTGGTTTTAACGCCTGTAAATGTGACTGAATGACAGAGGGTTAAAATATATTAGTCAAATGGTCCCCAAAAATGTTTTGCAAAGGTAAAAAAAAAAAGAATACTGTGGATTTAGGTGGACGACCAAAGCGACTCGCACGGATGGGGACACGCAGAGATGGAAGGACCGAGGACGATGCAAGATGACACTCCTACCTCGCGGATGTGAGCAGCAATCTGAGGGTTTGGTGTAATCCCTCATATATCCGGGCCCGGCCGGCTCGCCCACTTGTGGATGAGCTTTAGTTCCTCGTAACGTTCGCCGACTGGGCGGCCGGAAACGAGGCCGACGTACCTTCCCCTCTGAGCGCGGGTCGTCTGCTTTGGACATCCGCCAGCGTTTACGGCTCCCGCCTAATACGGTTCTAATTACTTTACAGACGACCAGTGTGTGTGAATGCGCGCGCGCGTGTGTGTGTGTGACGTTGGGAAGCGGCGCCCAAACACTGTGATACATGCCGGCGCTTCTGTGCCGCGATGTTACGGCGGGGGACTTGAAGGACGCGCGTTACAAAGCAACGTGGAACAGCCAATAGCTGGGAGACTTGGTGTGTGTTGAAGCATATAGATATTCCCTTCAAAGGAGCCTTTGAGCAGCAAAAGAATATTTTCTAATAAGGTTTTTTTCCCCCTTCACTTATTCACGCGGATAAAGTGGGTGGCTTACAAAATAAAATAACTCACACCTACATCTAAAACTGCACTTTATGTTAAGTACTTTCTTGCTCTCTTAGTAAGAATTATTATCCGAAATTTACCACCTTAGTGTATAGTCTATTCGCGGTTTCTTCACACTTTTTGAATCAAACATTTGAAAAATCACCCCGTTCATTACGTAGTTGGTTGTTTCCTAAATATGTCATGCATCACATGCGTTTTATACTTGTGTTAACATAAACAAACTTTATTTTTGGATAAATTAGACTTTTATTTATATTTTATCAATAAATTATATTTTATTTATAATTAATATTACTAAAGGCAGGGAGAAAATAGGAAATATAAGGAAATAGTTATTATGAAAGATACTATTACACTGAGTGCGCACAAATTGTCCCTTTGGTGTAATTTTCTAGATTTAGCTAAGCCGTATTTTTACGAGGCAAAGAAGGGATATAGTGGAAGCAGAACTTAAGCAGGGCTTCAGAAAAGTTGGAAGTAACCGTGAATGGGCCATATATGTATAGTAAGAAAGCACGAATGGTTCAAGTGTTTTTTCCAATGCGTCCATAGAAGCCTTACTATTTATGCTCACGAGCGCAGGACGATGCCGTTGGTCGGCGGGTTTTCTCGAGGTCCTCCCGTTTCCCCCCACCCTCTCGATATTAAGAACAGCTCAAATCTCTCCACATCTCTCCACCTCTATTTAGAATGAATAGAAGGAGCGTCAGTTTTTGTGAAAAGTTGTTCCGTTTCGTAGAGGGGATGAAAGAACCTAAAATATTCAGCTGATTTTATTAACCGTTTTCTCACGGGATCTCCCACTCCTCTACTGCAAGGACCAAAATGATCTACCGTTGCTACACGAGTAATGGGAATCTTGTGTTTTGAAACGCATACAACAGTGCAGTAAGGTCAGTAATTGTAGGTTTGAATATTTGGGAGCTATGGTTTCACAAAAATGGCCATATAAGATGCATTAAAATTAACCACGAAGCCATTAATAAAAAAAAAACTTCAATAAATTTTGAATTTTAAGTTTGAATCAAAGCTTATACCCACCCGAATAGTCTGGACGAGTACACGTTAGGGCAAGTATGTGTAATTGTGTAGAACCCTGCTTAACTGGTATAAACTGATTATTCGGACACACGCATTAATTTTTCACAATGTGAAAACTTGCATACAAAATGGGTATGCGAGCAGAGACGTGGGGCTCTAAAAAAACGCTAAGTTAATATCGAACTTCTTGAAAGCAGTGAAGTAAGTGAGCGAACGGAAGAGTACGGGAAAGCCTCAACCGTACAACGTGTCTTACCATTCACAGCTCGTGTTCATGTTAATCGAGCGATGTGCCGCAGCCGTCAAACTTTGAACTCGCGTTCAGCAGGAACTGGGTTCCATTCCAGCTCCGGCCATCTTCATTTTTTTTGCAAGGTTTCCCGAAATCACACCAAGCGAATGACGGGATGGTTTCTCAGTATAGGCAATGCCCGATTCCTACCCCTTTCCGGCATTCCTGAGCAATTTTCTCCGTCTCTGATGACCTCTCGCTGTCGATGAGAAGTTTAGCCCTGGCTGTCACGTTGATCTTGCTGTGGCCGGCTTGCAGAACAACAACGTAAGGTTCTTATCGGACCCATAGGGGCAGCGGTGGCGTAGTGGCCAGGGCGCTCGCCTCCCACCACGATCCGGGTTCGATCCCCGGCGGATTCACTCCCGGATTTTTGCATGTGGGAATCGTGCTGGACGATGCCGCTTGCCGGCGGGTTTTCTCGGGGTACTCCCGCTTCCCCCACCCCTGTATTCCAGCGCCGCTCCATTCTAGGGTCTCGTTTCTGTCATGCCCGGGGATGACGGTCACCTACGGGTCCCAGCTGGAAAGANTATCGGACCCATCGATCCGTTTCTAGAGTATGATTAGGGCCATGCATTTTTCGTGAAAAGATTTATGCTCCTACTGCACTTCAATATCCCGATCACAAGCACAATTTCCTTTGGGTATCGACCGCGCGTCCAAGTGAGAAGACATGTTATTATTTGATTGGGCCAATCTGAATAAAGTACTCCGATACTGAACGTCCATGAACACTTGAGACACGTGACTTTTAAAAATCATCCAACCACGGAAGTGCATTTGAACTGAAGTATTTTGGGGTACAAATGGTCTTGAAATCTTAACGCGTAAAACACGTGACCCTACGTACACTGAAGAGCCAAAAAAACTGGCACACCTGCCTAATATCTTGTATGGCCCCCCGAGCACGCAGGAGTGCCGCAAGACGACGTGGCATGAATTCGACTGATGTCTGAAGGTATGCAGGAGGCAATTCACACCATGAATCCTGCAGGGCAGTTCACAAATCCAATCTGCACCAATTTGAGAAAGGGTTGCACGTCTGTCACGTTTAATTATTCTCGTAAATCGTCTTTTTTCCGGCCGCAGCGATGTTGAAGATGTGATGTTTCACCAGATTCCCGATATTCACGGTACATTCGTGAAATGGTCGTACGCGAACATCCAAATGTTATCGCTACCTCGGAGATGATATGTCCCATCTCTCGTGCGCCGACTATAACACCACGTTCAAACTCACCTAAATCTTGATAACCTGCCATTGTAGCAGCAGTAACCGATCTAGCTGTCGACCGCATCGCGTTACTCTGATTGGTTCCATACCTCTGTTATTTGCATACGCACGCCTATACCAGTTTTTTTGGCTCTTCAGTGTACAATGAAAAATTCTGCTCTTGTTGCATCGAGAGTAGGGCGCTGCTGATGAATATAAATAGTACACACGGTAGAAGTAGCAAAACCATTACGCAAAAAAATTTAACGATGCCAGTATTCTGACTTTGCACACGCTAACTTTGCAATCGTTTCCGTATGCTCGTCAGGCCGTTGCGTAATAAGGCAAATATAACTACACCGTTAAAGGACGTTGGCCACGAAATAAATTGCAATTTTTGTATTTGTACCAAATATTGTTCAACTTGTAGACATTATCTGTGACTACGTTTTCCTCGGTCAACCTCTGCGTCAGATCGCATGGTTTTCGAAAACTGACACGTCGAAGTCACAATTTTTTTCTGCTGTTTTCGTAATGTGGCTATTTACAGAAAATTTAACAAGGGCAACATAAAGGTCCTGCCTTAATTCCTTTTTAAGGTATGCTTAGCAAAAAGTTAAACCGCAAATATGTAAGAATTTCCTTGCTTTTATCAGTTTTCTGAAATCACAAAAAAAATATTCCTTGTACGATTTTATAGACGTCTTGAAGTAGCTCTTGGCATTTTCTTTCATTACGAATTATCATATTTCTGTATACTGATTAGTTTTGATTATTTTTACATTTCTAAAACAATAAAATTATGATTTTGACATGTAGTTATGAAAAATCTATGCGTTCTATTTTTTTTTTACGAGGAAAGAGTAATTACTCATAATGTCTAAATGTTGAACAGTATGTGGTAGATATATAAAATATCAAATTTTTTCGTGGCCAACGCCCTTAAGAGTTCGCATACATTCAAGTAAATGTTTACAGGAATGTATACCGTTAATATACGGAGACGCGATGTGTAAGCGTAGCTGAACTCTGTACGTGCAAAATACGGAAAGCCTCGGATNGATTGGTTCCATACCTCTGTTATTTGCATACGCACGCCTATACCAGTTTTTTTGGCTCTTCAGTGTACAATGAAAAATTCTGCTCTTGTTGCATCGAGAGTAGGGCGCTGCTGATGAATATAAATAGTACACACGGTAGAAGTAGCAAAACCATTACGCNTCTTGTTGCATCGAGAGTAGGGCGCTGCTGATGAATATAAATAGTACACACGGTAGAAGTAGCAAAACCATTACGAAAAAAAAAAAAATGAACGATACCAGTATCCTGACTCTGCACACGCTAACTTTGCAATCGCTTCCGCATGCTCGCCAGGCCGTTGCGTAATAAGGCAAATATAACTACACCGTTAAAGGACGTTGGCCACGAAATAAATTGCAATTTTTGTATTTGTACCAAATATTGTTCAACTTGTAGACATTATCTGTGACTACGTTTTCCTCGGTCAACCTCTGCTTCAGATCGCATGGTTTTCGAAAACTGACACGTCGAAGTCACAATTTTTCTGCTGTTTTCGTAACGTGGCTATTTACAGAAAATTTAACAAGGGCAACAGAAAGGTCTAGCCTTAATTCCTTTTTAAGGTGTGCTTAGCAAAAATTTAAACCGCAAATATGTAAGAATTTCCTTGCTATCATCAGTTTTCTGAAATCACAAAAAAACATTTCCTTGTACGATTTTATAAACGTCTTGAAGTAGCTCTTGGCATTTTACTTCATTACGAATTGTCATATTTCTGTATACTGACTAGTTTTGATTATTTTTACATTTCTAAAACAATAAAATTATGATTTTGACATGTAGTTATGAAAAATCTATGCGTTCTATTTTTTTTTACGAGGAAAGAGTAATTACTCATAATGTCTAAATGTTGAACAGTATGTGGTAGATATATAAAATATCAAATTTTTTCGTGGCCAACGCCCTTAAGAGTTCCCATACATTCAAGTAGATGTTTACAGGAATGTACATACCGTTAATATACGGAGACGCGATGTGTAAGCGTAGCTGAACTCTGTACGTGCAAAATACGGAAAGCCTCGGATNATACCGTTAATATACGGAGACGCGATGTGTAAGCGTAGCTGAACTCTGTACGTGCAAAATACGGAAAGCCTCGGATTTTGCACTGACGGGTCTACATGAACTCTTATTCGCCACTGTGACCAGAAAATTATCGCTTCTGCTGCAGTTAGGATATTCACTCCATTTAGATACACTCTTTCAAAAAAAACAAAAAAGTATAATCAGGCGAATGTAACAGTTAGCTACAAGAAACTGAAGATAGTTACGCATGTCACATTTCCACAAGAATAAAACTTTTTTATAACGAACCTGTCAAGGAGGAGGTCTTGGATCGTGATTTACAAAACGTTTTATTCGTTTTCAAATCTCACTCCAAAATAAAATATATTTCACACTTAAAAAAAAAAAATCTTTTTTGTGCACAGTAAAACACTCGCATAATGAAAATTAAGTATTTTTTTCGTAGCCTTTTCTTTTTTTAAACCAGTAGTAGAGAAAAAACAACTAGCAAGTTTACTACGAGGTTCCTTAAAATCACGGGAAGTTGTGCGAAACTTACGTGAAGTCCGTTATTGAAAATTCAAGATGTCTGTAATTTTACAAAGCGGTCTGGAGAATATTTTACCAACACTTTTCCATGAAATGGCGGGGAAAAAATTGAAGATGCCCTGACCGGCAAGCGAACCCGGATCCTCTCGAATACGAATCGAGCGATTTATCACTGCGCTACTTCGCTCGGATCGGATCTAGAGGGAATACTTGCGGTTATATAAATTAGGAAATACGCTGTTATACGTTTACTATCCTAGGTTGGTTTAGATTGAGTATAGTCCATTCACGGTTACTTCCAACTTTTCTAAAGCCCTGATAAAATTTTTCTTCCAGGATATTCCTCCACCTAATGGAAACAAAGCTTATCCGTGATTATAAAATTACACCAAAGGGACAACGCACTGCATTCGTGCGCACTCATGCACTCATATCAATAACATTCTGCTTAAGAACTATTTATTACTAGGTATTGCCAACATATTTATCTTCTCACTGTTTAAGTTAAATATTAATATTTATTTATAAAATTTCAATTAATAAACAATTTAATAAAAAATTAAGTACTTAAATGTTGACACAAGTAGGCTGTATAAAATTCTTGTGATACATGGAATATTTAGTAAATCAANAAAATTAAGTACTTAAATGTTGACACAAGTAGGCTGTATAAAATTCTTGTGATACATGGAATATTTAGTAAATCAACAACTACGTAAGGAACGGGGTGATTTTTAAAATGTTTGATTCAGAAAGTGTGAAGAAACCGCGAATAGACTATACCAGTGTAACAATTTTGTGGTCCTCTTTCCCCCTCCCCCGAAAATATTTTTTTCCCATTCCGTGCAGAATTAAAGTAGAATGAGACTTCTCAGAAAGTGCCAAAAACTTAGGAAAAAATATCCCGGGAAAAATTTCAAACATGCTTACCACAATACTCCTCCCGGGCAAGAAAGTAAGAACCATCGTGCCGTACATATGCCNAAAATTAAGTACTTAAATGTTGACACAAGTAGGCTGTATAAAATTCTTGTGATACATGGAATATTTAGTAAATCACCAACTACGTAAGGAACGGGGTGATTTTTAAAATGTTTGATTCAGAAAGTGTGAAGAAACCGCGAATAGACTATACCAGTGTAACAATTTTGCGGTCCTCTTTCCCCCTCCCCCAAAAATATTATTTTCCCATTCTGTGCAGAATTAAAGTAGAATAAGACTTCTCAGAAAGTGCCAAAAAACTTAGGAAAATGTATCACAGGAAAAATTTCAAACATGCTTACCACAATACTCCTCCCGGGCAAGAAAGTAAGAACCATCGTGCCGTACATATGCCCTTGTTACCCGCGAGGAATGAACTCAACCTGTTACGAGTTAGTGCTTTCCATTATTCCCCTCCACTCCAGGGATCAGACATTCAGTCAACAGTTTCTGCCCCCCCCCCCCTCCACACTAGCCACGAAGGAGACTAAAAATTCTATCTACTTAAGCAAGAAAACGTATTTGTGTAGTGTGTTGAGTTTATCACCGCCCCCGCTTATATGCGACAAAGAGCTATATACAGGTAGATTATAAAATCATGGGACAAACATTGAGGGGTGGTAGAGCTCACTAAAACAAACCATTATTGAACAGGAATATATGGGCGGAAGTGACGCGTTGAGGCACAAACACAAAAATAACAAATGAAATGCAATACATTGTTTATTTACAACGTCGCCGCTAAATGCCTTTTTACAGCAATGTTTAAAATAATTGCTCAAAATTGCTACCACCGACAGTAATGCTAGCATGGTAGCGTCTGTGGAGTGATTGGCGAACAGATTCAAATACGCCGGGTATTTCACGCACGTCACCATTCTCAGCCAATCACGCCATATGCAGAGGTCGCCAAGCATGCGTGACTGTTGGTGGATGCATTTCCAGCAACTGTTTTAACATTTTCTGTACGGAATCACTCGTTAAGTATGCTGCTAATGAACATTTTATGTTTCCGTTAATGTGTTATGTTTTTGTGTTTGTGCCTCAACGCGTCACTTCCGCCCATATATTCCTATACAATAATTGTTTGTTTTAGTGAGCTCTACCACCCCTCAATGTTTGTCCCATGATTTTAGAATCAGCCTGTATAGTCTGTTCACGGTATCTTTACGCTTTTAGAATCAGACCTTCGTAGAATAACCACATGTGTGACATTTAGGCTGTTTCGTAAATAAATCAAATATTACAAGTGTCTTCTACTTCTCTATATTTAAGTATTTTGCTCGCCGTATAATGGCACCACGTGCAAACGGAAGCGATTACAGGACAAGAGACCTACCTCCAAAAAAAAATTAGAAAATTCTGACGTCTTCAAATGTGGCGATAGCTAAATAATTTTACGTTCACCACAAAAAAATTTTTAAGGTACATACTAACATCCATCATATATATTTTCTGTTTTATGTTTAATGTAGTGTCAATCGATAAGATTCAAGAGACAATTGTTTTCTTTTGTTTTCTGTAGTAGTTTTAATTGATNCAATAATTGTTTGTTTTAGTGAGCTCTACCACCCCTCAATGTTTGTCCCATGATTTTAGAATCATCCTATATAGTCTGTTCACGGTATCTTTACGCTTTTAGAATCAGACCTTCGTAGAATAACCACATGTGTGACATTTAGGCTGTTTCGTAAATAAATCAAATATTACAAGTGTCTTATACTTCTCTATATTTAAGTATTTTGCTCGCCGTATAATGGCACCCNCGTAAATAAATCAAATATTACAAGTGTCTTATACTTCTCTATATTTAAGTATTTTGCTCGCCGTATAATGGCACCCCGTGCAAACGGAAGCGATTACAGGACAAGAGACCTACCTCCAAAAAAAAATTAGAAAATTCTGACGTCTTCAAATGTGGCGATAGCTAAATAATTTGACGTTCACCACAAAAAAATTTTTAAGGTACATACTAACATCCATCATATATATTTTCTGTTTTCTGTTTAATGTAGTGTCAATCGATAAGATTCAAGAGACAATTGTTTTCTTTTGTTTTCTGTAGTAGTTTTAATTGATNTGTTTAATGTAGTGTCAATCGATAAGATTCAAGAGACAATTGTTTTCTTTTGTTTTCTGTAGTAGTTTTAATTGATACTGTACAGTGTTAATATACGGTTGCAACAGACGTTGAAGTTTTAATTTGGTTTCTTTGTATTTCAATGATAAACAAATAAACGATTTGAAAACTCTGAATTTGAAGAAAATATATGTGTGCAAACTGACGTCACTTTATGTGAGAGATGAGGTTATTATAGGCACAATGATGCATTTTATTTTAGTATTACAGATAACTCCTTATATGATTAGCCTAATGAGGCATATTTGGTAGCACCGAATTACAGTTTGTCGAATACGAGCCTTTCCTAAATTTAGTGTAAACATGTATAGCTACGATTTTATTTAAAAATTTACGCAGAGATAACGCAAAGTTAACGTAACAATATCCATGTTATAGGCTGCTCACGTTAAACTAAGCATTTTTGAAACCAACCTTTGAATAATGCCACTGTCCCTTCCTGCATATATTCTAACGGGCACACTGAGTGGTAAGCGTTCAGTGAAGTTGGTAACGACGGAAGGAAAGTACTATACAGAACCTCATTTCTCAGTCTTTTTATAAGATTGCCCAACATGACACAACAAAGTTTTGCTCTCATATCTCGGGAAACAATCAACTGATGTCTCCACGTTGAAGTGAAAAGGTTGGGTAAAGATTTGTTAATATTGAAATCATTATTTTTTTTTTAAATATATAAATATAAGAATTAACGAATTTATAAATACTTACTTTGCTAATAAATTCGGATTTTCACTTGACCCACGCATGCCAATGTTAATTTTACACGCGATGGAAGAATACACAAGGCGTATACAAGCATATCTCGAGCACGGCTTTTAAAAGTGCTCAGTTGTCCGTGAACAGCCTATACTCAACGTGGGTCAGCGTTGACCACTGGGGCAGCCGGTCTCGACGAACCACTGGTGACGAAGGAACTAGCTTAGCGGGTGGACGCCCGTGAGTGTTCCAGCGTCCCGGCGCTCGCTGGACGCAGGCGTCCGCGGAAACAGCGTCATCAAAAATTAACGCCCGANCTTTCCCCCTCTGTCATGGAACAAGCCTCTTCTAGCCGCACCAACGCCTTAGAAATCGACCGCTTGAAAAAAAAATTCCCTGATCGTAATATCTTATACATTGTAAAAAAAAAAAACTCGTAGTGAACTTCCTAAAAAATTCTATTGAAATAATATCACACATCAGGCTGCAAATACAAAAAGTTAAGGAACTTCCCTTCGCTTCTGACACTTCCTGAACAAAGGTAGAAACGCCGCCGTGGGCGTATGGCGGGGAAACTCTGCCGTTCACGCTTTCTCAATATACGTATACACCGACGAGGTAAATTTGGGCATATTTTCTTCGCGTGTATGACTTACACACTGACGCGAGCTATTGCAATAATGCTGGCAGGGAATAAGATAAACTAGTTCCACGCACGAACTTTTAATCGACAGCAGTTTTAGAATTGGTGGCCACTGTACACACAATTAAAATTTTCTACACGTTTTACAAACAATTATTCGATAACTAGTTGGGCCAAAAATTTTCCTCGTATGGCTACAAGTGAAGTATTGAATTTTTGAAACGCACTGTTTTATTAAACGTAAAAATTCATTAATGCATATCCAAGTTTATAATAGAGTCGTAGTGTACAATACTAGCTTGTTAAATTCTGGTAAAATTTACTCTAATTTACTCATAGTGTTACAGAAATAATCTTCATAACTAGTTTACAAATAATTGTTCGTAAAAATATGAAAAAAAAAAAGATATCCTGTAGACGTGTCTTTTGTCTCAAACACATAGACATAATTTAGATAAAAGTATGTTACATTTCGACAATTTCACTTTATTGATATATGGATACCGATCGTTAGGTCCATGGTAACGTTTGTAATCACTTTTGGCGGGAAAATAAACAACTAGCAGGATAAAAATAAAAATAACCATGATTTTCAGAACTATTCAGCTAACTATGAACTAACCAAATATACATATTTTCACTCCCTACCTCACCGCAGTTCAGTAAATAACACCACTTGAAAACTATTAATTTAACAATTGTCTTGATACCTGCTATTTTTCTACATATACTACTGTGTTCAAATGCATTGCTGTTGGAGAGGGCATGCAAATATTTCTCTCATTTATTATATTTAAGATAAAGTTGCCTTTTCATTAAGCAAAGGTAATGATTTTACTATTACTTATTTACTTGCGTCTACAAAAAATATCACCTATGATTAAAAACAGAACATCATTAACACGGTTAGTATGGCAAAAAGAAACTATTTTATGACATTCACAAACATGATACGCTAGCATGCCATAGTATATTTAATTGTAATTAAGACTCATTTTGTAAAATAACTTTAACTTATGAATCGCGCTTGACGTAGGATATTAATGTATATCAGTTTACTCAGCCTTGGGTTTTAGTCCTCACTGGATTTAATAGCTTCGATGAAGATTGAGAAACAATGGGTTTGCCTTTTCTGAAATATGAGTAGATTGTTCGCTACGCCGTTAAATAAGCATATGTAGTCTAAGTTTGTGATGTGCGAACTGGAAAGCAATTTATTTATCTGGTCACCGAGTTGTTAACTTCATGTAATCAAATTCATTCACTCGTTGGTAAATACGCAATTTGTTTTTTTAAAATAAGCTTAACTTTGACCAGATAATATCTGCACGATTGCATCATAAAATTACTCTGTTACACTTTGAATGAATATTGCTGGGTTTTCTCTTTAAAAATCATATGGGATTATCGTGCTGAATAAATTAAATATACTGTAATATAAGTGCAGATGTTTTTTAGCTATAAATATATATTAACTTACAAAAACCGGCCACACCACAATTCATTATAGATAAATTTTTCTCTTCAAAGAGAGGCTTGATTGACATTCGGTGTTTACGTAAGGCTTCACAGGTGACAGCTGAAAGAAGGGCAGAAGCAGAAGATAAAAACAACCAAGAACAGTGAAAAACGTACTTCTGAAAAACGGTTTCATTGCAGCGTGAAAGATCCTGCTTGAGAAAACTATACAATCAGAAAAAAAATCCCAGTTTTTAATCTAAAACGCTGTGCAATATCTTGCAAACTAATCCTAAAAACCTAGCTTTTTCATTAATGAAGTCTCTGCGGTTAAGAAAACAACAAATGATTTACTTGAACTGTAACCAAGCAATAATGCTATTGCAAAACAATCCAGTTACGTGCATTTACAAAGCAAGTTAATGGAAGACTATATTAATAGGTTATTTCGGGAAAGCAGACCTTTAAAGAAAGGTTTTTGTCAACGGATACTGAATTAACAAACATTTATAAAACAGGAGAAGGAAGAAGATGGGGGTAAAGGGCGTGTAGGAAAGAGGGGAGGATAAAGTTGCGGAAANCCTTTAAAGAAAGGTTTTTGTCAACGGATACTGAATTAACAAACATTTATAAAACAGGAGAAGGAAGAAGATGGGGTAAAGGGCGTGTAGGAAAGAGGGGAGGATAAAGTTGCGGACACCGACATATAAATTGAAATTTTAACCATAAATTGCTTAAAATATAATCTTAATACGCTCCGAACTTACTTCATGCNACCGACATATAAATTGAAATTTTAACCATAAATTGCTTAAAATATAATCTTAATACGCTCCGAACTTACTTCATGCATAACTAGAAGTGAGGTCAGAAAACACATGAATATATATTGGTGACGTGTCTTTCGACGTGAATAACCCGTAGGCACTTCTCAAACAGATCCTACCTTGAGCAAAGCTGTGAGCGCGGAATGAGTTTCAAAGCCTCAGAACGTTCAAAATCTCAGTGGCTCATCTTCTGGTACTTGTAAGTTAGAATATAAAGTCGGTTTGGCTCTGGGATCATTCGTCTGTGTTTGTGTTACAGTCGACCNGTTTGGCTCTGGAATCATTCGTCTGTGTTTGTGTTACAGTCGACCGTTTGTGTATCAAGACACTATGCAAAAATTTTCCAAACAAATTTCTTAATTTGTTGTGTAATATAATTTTTTTTTATTTTTCGCATTATAAAAATATTTTGGTATTCGTGTCGAGTTTATGTAAAATATTTTATTAACTACTATTTTATTTTCTTCCGACACTCATAGTTCAGCACTATGTCAGTTTACAATTTGTGGTAAAGTTTTCACTGAAGGTAATACAGGTTTTACATCGCCGGCAAGCCAACCCGGTTTGGCGTGGGGAAGAAGGTCTGGGAAGGTTAGCTTGTCCACTTTTGGAATTTTTCTTAACGCCATATTATTAAATAGGAATAAATTATGTAAGGTGACTAATACATGAGTGACTTGACTAACACAAGTTGACACCCATGCCTTACACAAGACTTGAACCTACAACCTCTTGTGCTGAAGTATGGCACGCGAATGAACTACCCAAGGAGGTCAGTCCACCACACCACCATGGCCCCCTTATTAATTTAAGTTAGATCAAGTTAGCCAATAATGTTAAAAGAAAACCCCAGCTGAAACATACACGAGTACATCCCCACTCCTCTCCACGACCTTGAACGCGATTGGGTAAAAGAACACAATTCGAAATGCGTATGTAAAAACACTGTGGAATAAATCATACTGCGTTGTAATTCACGCGTCTGTGTAACTAATTTATATTTAAATCGAATCGAATGAGCATGTGAAAATGCATCCTGTTAGACATTTGTGAATCGTGTGTGGAAATACGGTGACAGGATTTATGTAGGTGTTCTGCGTTAAATAACGTACGCATCGAAACAGGAAGTTGTATACGTTTTATTTTGCATCGTATAACATTTTGTCTTTTTGTCTTCTTCGTTAATTATCGATACAATGATTAGANTGTATACGTTTTATTTTGCATCGTATAACATTTTGTCTTTTTGTCTTCTTCGTTAATTATCGATACAATGATTAGAGCGCAATTTACTTCGATATTTTGGTTTTAATTAATGCAGTCGTATGGAACTTAAGGTGCAATGTGTGTGTACACGGAATACTCGTTTGAACTAGCTTAACGAGAAATGAACTGCTGAAATTATTTACTATGTGCGATGCAGTTTCGGAACTGCAGAGTTAATAACATTTTTAGTAGAAATTTCGTTCAAGCAAGGATCAGCATGGATGACATGGAGGCTGGTGCTTAAGGGGCTCGCCTGACTGGCACTTTAACTGCGTTGCAGAGTGCACTTTCTCACACCTAACTATTAAACGTGCGTCCAACGCGCTGATATAGGGAAAGGACACACGCTACAGGTGTGGCCTGTTGACGACTTTCAAGACGTCACACTTGTTATATACACCATTTAACAGCACACCAACATAGCTAAAAACGGCTTTTTTTTCGAAACGTTGTATCTTTACATATACATACAAAACTATTCAAGGGTCCTGAACTGAACATTGCCACAGTCTCTCAATCAGTAAACTGATAGTGTCACCGCTTAAATCCCCATAATATACTTAGCACAAAGAGAACACTTGCCTTCCAGTTCAGAGCCCTGCGCGTAGTGGCGGTGAATGCACTTGACGCGCATGTCCGTATCACCCTTAACAACACCGTGATTCTGGGCCTCAAACGCAGAAAACAGCTCCAGGTAGGCGGACCCCTNCAAACGCAGAAAACAGCTCCAGGTAGGCGGACCCCTAAATAGAGGTCAATCAACCGCCTGATCAGAAGGAGAGTCCTGTATTTCCCTGCCAGCCTGAAGAATGGACGAGGCTCCTGCGATAAACGGGAGTACCCCGAGAAAACCCACGTGTCATTGGAAACGTCCGCCACGTTTTCTATAAGCGACTCGGATACACCGTGGCAGGATTGTCGCATTGGAAGGGGGAAGTTTTCGGCTGGACAACCGCCACCGAGACCTAAGCGAGTGAGTGAAGAGTGAAGAGACTTGGACGGCTCTTAACATCGAGGTCTTGAGAGCCGATGTGGGTGAAGTGAGTTGAATATGGAGCAGCGCCGAAACGTAAGGGCGGGGTAAACAGAATATCCCCGAGAAAACCCGCCCGACCAACGGCATCATCGTCCCGCACGATTTCCTTATGCGAAAATCCTGGAGCGACCCCGCCGGGAATCGAACTCGGTTTGCCCAGGTTGGAAGCGAATAGTCTAACCACCACACAACCGCGGCCCCCGCAATTTGACTGGGCGAGGGAAAAGTTTCCGCACACGTGATTATGTCTGCTGGTGTAAAAGGGGGAGGTTGGGGGTTGGTTGACCGCTGGGCGCGAGAAGAACAATTACAGAGCGCGCGAAGTTGTCTCTAGGTGTACTCGCGAAAGTCGCTTCTCATTAGCGGGCAGAATCGTGCGGTAGCGGTCTCCACGCAACACAGACTGCCACTGGCGTCTGTTGTCCACCCGACTTTCGCAAATAAAAAGAAAACACTCCAGGCTGTAGAAATTCGAATTTGTTCGCAGCAGGAGCGGTCTGTTTCAGGGAAGAATAAACGGAATGCATACCTGTTTAGAGGTTAAATTTGTCACTTCCGAAAACAACATTAGCACAACGCACCTTCTGGTATCTGCATACATGATTATTTTGAACTCGAGGTGCAAACTTGTTGAAATGATCCGTTATGGGAAATGAGGTATAGGCTATTGACGGTAAAGTGAGTACTTTCGGAAACCCTTTCATTTGGAATAATAGTCAATAAATATATTTCATGTTAGCCTTATTCGTTAACTTCCAAGTGCTGTGAAATATACACTTTGTGTTTTATTATTTAAATTGCAATATTTATTTAAAAAAGTTGTTGAAAGATAAAAAAAAAAATGGCTGAAAGGAAAATGTAACTAGTGTCTCAAAAGTGCTCACTTTACCGTAAACAGCCTATAGGAAAAGGTATATAGTCCGTTCGAGGTTTCTTTGCATTTTTTGAACCAAGCCTTTAAAAATCACCCAATGTATGACGTGTTTAATTGTTTCCTTAATATGTCATGTGTCACAAGCGTTCTGTAATTTTGTTAACATTGAAGTACTTATTTTAGGTTAAATTGAACTTTTACCAATATTTAATCTATAAATTATAATATTAAATTTATTATTACTATGAAAAATCCAGGGATAAAATAGGTGTGTTGGTAATTCCTAGTAAGAAATAGTTCTTAGGCAAAATATTACTAAACGGAGTGCGCACGAATGTGGTGTGTTGTCCCTTTAGTGTAATTTTCTACACTCGGCGAAGCTTCGTTTGTATGAGGTGGAGGAATATCATGGAAGTAGATCTTCAGGGCTTTAGAAAAGTTGGAAGTGGCCGTGAATGGACTATATACCTCCTGTAACCTAGCATTAAGGGAGAGGCACAAAATTGAAAATTGGGAATTTAAATAAGTTTTTTGCAAAACGTCAGAAAAAAATACGTGTCGTTGAAACAGGTAGTCCGTGATTCGTGTTACCATGGTTTACGCCCGACATCTGTATATGTTTGGCGGGTAGTGACCTCGCCCGTCGTTAGAAAAATTGTGATCGTAACGATGGGCCTGGCGAGACAGGTCGTATGGTAGGCAATCTGCAGCACCCTTCCGAACGTCGCGTGTTTCCTGGAGAACCGCACGCCTGAGAGTCCCCTATGCCACATTTTTTCTCGGGAGATTGTGCGATTGTAACGGAACTGACCCATCTTCGCGAGGTCGACCGGTGGTGAACCAAGTCGATCCTCCAAGATGCTGCCATGGGCATCGCAACTCTTGACTTCGCGAACCGCAATCCTCCCCTCCTTCAAGTCCTTCTCCTCTCAACACCGTGCAGCCCTCGAGCCACATATTTCTTTTTGACGCGAAATGCCTGTGGTTGTATACACATGGGTCATATATGCAAGGGTAGAAAAAAAAACTGGGAGCACCCAGAGAAAAACCCGGTCATCAGTAGCTTCTGCCATGGTCATCCACGTGCAAAGACTTACAACTGGGATCCGCACGGGATGCAGTAGTGTTAGAGGCCGCTGCACCAGCCACCTGACCACCACAGGAATTTTTTTTTTTTGTATGTTTTACAAACAATTTGCCAGTTTTGATAAAACGGCAAGTAAAACACACTAACACACGTGTAGTAAAATTTTATCTAGCACACGTCTGGTGTTACAGAAATAATCTCGGCAACTATGTAGTATCGAAAGCGTAGTTGCATAATCATATGCAAACGGAGAGGTTCATCCCGAGACATGTATAATACCTACATAGTGGAAAGTTTTCGAAGCAGGACCTGTAAATGGACATTTTGTGTTCCTTTAACGTGCACACGCTGGTACGAACTAGCTTTTCAGATAGCTCGTACTTGAAAGTATTTAGGTGAGTAGCTCAATGATGACTCATGATTCGGTAGAGCACAACAGTATCTGATGAGGTTTATTAACATTTAGAATATGCAGTTGCTATTTAAATGACTATTGATCGGGGTAGCTTTAAATTGAATACCAACATGATTATTTAATTACATTATGATTCACGCCATTTTAATTAAACCTAACGGGAAAGTCATCACCTTGCTGTAGCCGGAGGCTGATTCCGCGAGACGGTTAACGCCGGCCGGACACACCCATCTTCCTGGTCTGCTTCGCTGGTCGGGTCGCCCAAAGGACTAAAGACGAAAGACCCTCGTTCCGGGTGTTACGCCGGCCTATATCAAGCGCGCGGTTCTGCGGCCCCGCTCAGTGACCGGTGGAGGGGATTTCTGCAATTGTCTTATTTCGCAAGGATCTACGACCAAATGGTGGCGTTGCAATCCCGCTCGTTTCCAGGTTTAATGTTTGAAGGTGTGATCAGGCAAGCCGTTCAGCTAAGGCCTGATCACACCATAACAACGCTCATTGCGTCACAGCCTTCGATAAGCGTCCACGGGTAACACGCATTTGTAGGTTAA
Source organism: Clitarchus hookeri (assembly GCA_002778355.1). NCBI lineage: Eukaryota > Metazoa > Arthropoda > Insecta > Phasmatodea > Phasmatidae > Clitarchus > Clitarchus hookeri. The sequence goes on from NQII01001296.1 coordinate 43,876, forward strand.
CAACAGGACACACCTTAATGGACTAACGACGGAACATGTTATCGCCCGTCAAATGTTAATAGATGCCAGATTTCAAATCAAACAATCATTATTCATGAGTTTTTGAATTAACCTACGCAGTTTCTGACATTTTGCAAGGCACTTATTTTATTCCCGAATTTTTAAGGGTGTGTATCACTTACTATTCACCTTATATTATGTTTTCTGCCGAATTCTTAGCAAAGATTAATTTCACAGCGTTTGTATTTGTAGTCAGGATAATCCTGAATATTTCAAAGTTAAACACTGACTGACACATTAGGTGCAACGTTGGTAGCAAATCACATACAGTATTTATTGCAATAACGTTTCATTTACAGAGCTGCGTTCAAATTTAGTGGCAACTGAAATACCTTTTTTATTTTAGTTTTTTACCCACTCAGATAAGAAACAGAGTAAAGCTAAAATATGTATGTTTGTAAAAATTTCATTATAACGCTAGGTCGATGCACGATGACGTGTAAAAGGAAACAATATATTTGAATGAAATTTTTAAAAAAATTTTGTTGAAGGCGAACAAAACAGTAGCCAGAAGTGCCAATGCTGCCTCACCGCCAGATGTTTATTGCATTAATTTAGTTCGCAAGTCACTGTGAAATAATTATTTGAACCCATTATCACGGGAAGTTACCGAATGAATGACCAATTCTAAACATCTTATGTCATACATCGGATAAGCGTCTAAGGGCCGTATGCATAGTTGATTTGTATGGAAAGCTCAAAATTAAGTAAAAATTCTGCAAAAAAAAAAATTGTTGAAACAGTATTTGCGTTTGAATTTCACTGTGACTTTACTACATCTGTATTGGCTATTCATGGTAAAGTGAGCAATTTTGAAAGCCCTCTTATTTGGAACAATAGTCAATAAACATATTTTATTTTAGCCTTGTACGTTAACTTGCAAGTGCGGTGGAATATACACACAATGTTTATTACTTACATGGCAAAATTTATTTTGAAAAGTGGTTAAAATATAAAAAGGTGCTGAAAGGAAAAAGTAACTAGGGCCTCAAAAGTGCTCACTTTACAGTGGACAGCCCATAGATAGCTCTAACAAAATGTTTCAAGTACTTATAAAATGCAAAAGTCCTTGTATCAAAAGTTATGCTACAAGTTCGTGAGTTCGAAGTTTTACTTTTAAAAATACATGCTTTGAAACAAAACATCCACTGGAATCGACTCTACAAAACTTGAAGTAACCAATATAAAATTTTCTGAAATTTACACATTGAAATAGAAAAAAAGTGAAAGCAATATATATTTATTGAAGAGAACGGAATTAGATCAACCCCAATGATGGATGTGGTGTGAAGTTGTCAAATAAAAGTTAACTCGCAAAGCAAGGAGACCGAAGAAGGATAAACTTACAGAAAGAATACATTTCAAATAAGGCATAGATGAAATGTTGGTTGGTGTTCTCTCTCGCGCATTTGTATTTCCAATACTGACTGGGGTAGGTCCCGACTTGCTTCAATCTCGCCTGGGGTCCGCGAATACGGGCGCATAACCCCTCTGGTATTCATAAAGGTTATATAAAACAAAATACAGGAGCCTTAACACCTGGAGCAGTTTTTCGAATAAAACTTTCTCCATGTTTCGCTAAAGTAGTTCGCGATTGAAAACTATTTTCCGGCGTAACTAAGTTTCTAAGCAAGTGAGAACGGAGTTGGCGAGCGTCTCGTTCTAACAAGTGTAGTATCATTACGCTGAATTTAAGACCCTATGATACGTTAAGTAACTTTAAAACCTATAATTGAAATCCACGGGAGTTGGGAAAACCAATACCGGAATACCAAGAACGAGCAATTGCAAATAAGAGCTTTAGCCAATTCTGGGGGTGAAGATTTGGCCAGTGTGGTGAATTAATGTCCAAAGATTTATTAGGCATAAAATGGATATATATTTATCATTGAGGCACACGGTATTATGCTATCAGGAACGGGAGATATATTTTCACGAAAGGGCCAAATCTCAAGTTCGTGCTGTCGGCTACTTGGTTCGTAATACACACTCTTGTCCTGGAACGATTGTTTACGGCACGCCTTTGCGTCTTAAGACCCCCGTTTACCTGGAACTTTTTCCCACGTTTAGGCCGAGAAGCGCGGGAGCGATAAGGGCGACACTGCCACGCGCATCAAGTACGCCATCGCCGCTAAGCGCAAGGCTCTGAACTGGCGTGCAGTGTTCTCGTCGTGCTGCGTGTACCTATGGGACTTTCAGCGGTGACCATATTATTTTATTAGTGGGAAGTCTTTAGGAAGGTTCAGTGCAGGCCCCTATAGTAGTTTTGTATGTATCTGATGCGTGCATTTTGAGCTACAGCGCCTTGGAAAGGCCGTTTTTTTTAGCGGTTTTGGAGTACTCTGAATTGATGTTTCTAACGTGCGTGATATTTTGAAAGTACTTAACAGCTCTCGTCTGAAGTGTGTGTTCTTTTCGTAGATCAGCACGTTGGACGCACGCTTAATAGTTTCGTTGAAAAACGTTTATTTCGAACACTCTGCAACGCAGTTCAAGCATCAGGTAGACGGGTGCCTTAAGCCTTTACTGGTCCCATACATATACTGGGAAGAGTAATTTCCGAGTCCAAGTAGTATGAACAATTTTCACTACTACAAATTTACTAAAATATACCGATGGACGTGTGCTGCTATCCTTGTATTTGGTTTAAATAAATACGGTATAGCAAATTTGCATAATTTATTTCAGTGCTACATTGCATTCCATGTTATTTCTGAAATGTTTCGTGAGACAATGCAGGCCACTTAAGTCATGTTCGCAAGCCATTCCCAATGTTGTTTTGGAAAGTTACAACTGGCCACCCAAGTCAAGCTCACGGACCGTGGATGGCCCGTGGGCAGCAGTTTGTTCATGGCTTCGAATAAATATTTAAGGGCAAAAACCTTATCAGACAAGAGTATGCACAATTCTTTGGAGTTAACTTTGTCAAACTATCCTTTAATTTCTCCTGTTCGCAATATTTAACAATAAAATGCTAGGTGCAGTAAAATATTATTATGGAATCTAAATACACTTGGACAGTTAATTAATACAGGCTTAATAACTGCAGAAAGCAGTTTCTGTTCGCCTGCGCACGGCCCAATGCTGTTTTCGAGGAAAATAATACATATTAAAAGGTAAGTGTAACGTAAATGTGAGCTGTTAGTTAATTTTCAACGTGAATACGTCTTTATAATCAGACCGACACATGGAGTGCCAGGGCGGAAACTGGGATTAGATGTCGCTGGTCGGCGGGTTTTCTCTGGTGTCTCCCATTCCCCCCCCCCCTTGCATTCCAGCGCTGCTCCATTCTAACCTCATTTCACCCTCATCGGCTTTCAAGACCCCGTTGTTAAGAGCCGCCCAAACCTCGCAACATTGCAAGGTGATCCATTACGACACTATCTATAACTTCGTGACTAATGACACGATTGACATATACGTCGTTTCATTAGTTAGGGTATACAACTGTGATGCAAGCGTGGCTTAGAGTTGGCGCCGCGCTAGCGCGAGGCGCAGGAGGGGGCCCGCGACGACTGGCGGGAAGTTTGGGCGGGCGGAAATTTCCGGCCAGCATATCTCGCGACTCCGACGTTCTAGCGCGCTGATTTTGGCGCCAAACTAAATATTTCGTTTAGATCTGCAGACTTAAGCAATAAAAGCCAAGCATAAATTTCGTTACGTCAATTTCGTTCCCATATCCCAAAGAAAATATTACCAGCTACCGCAGACGTATTCACATAAAATCCACGGCTAGAGCCCCTACAAAACCACAGCCCGATTTTTAAATTGTCTTTAAATTATTTTTTTTTGTAGCAGTCAACAAGATTAAGCCATACACAATGAAATTTCTCAAGGACTTCTAAGACCTTTGTAATAGTTCATTAATAAATGTGTAAAAATTTAAGAAGCATTTTCTGTTTGCCTGCACATTTCCACTGCTCAATGAGGTGGGAAATAATAATAAATATTAAAAGGAAAGAGTTACACAAAATGTGAACGGTTATTTTACTGTTTAGTAAAGTGAATATGGGTATACAGAACTAGTTAAAAAATATATATTTCGAGAATCCCAACACTTTTCAATTTTATAAATGCTGTTGGCGGTTAACTGATCACTTTTGAAACTAACTTTTGAAAAATGTCACTGCCCCTACCTGCATACACTTCTTTAACGGTCACACTGACTGACATGCGCCCAGTAAAGTTAGTAACGACGAACGGAAAGTAGTTCCATGTCTTAACGTTGAATTGGAAGTGTTAGTTTATGATTTGTGAGTACATACTGAAATTATTAATTTTGTTTTCTTTTTTATGCTTATAACTGTAAGAATTAGCACATTTGTAAAACATTGACTTTTTTGAAAAGTAATTTCAGCTTCACTTGACTGACGTGTGAATAAAGTGATCAGGCCCATTTGACAATATTAGTTTTACATATTGTGCAAGAATACATAACTTGCATGCAAGTAGATTTTAAGCAGGGATTGTAAAAGTGTTTAGTTTATCGTGAACAACCTATACGCCTTTAGACTCCATTCAGGATTACTTCCAACTTTTCTGAAGCCCTGCTTAAGTTCTACTTCCAGGATATTCCTCCGCCTCATGCAAACAAAGGTCAACTAGGTCTAGAAAATCACACCAAACTTCCAGCGTACCAGATTCGTGCGCACTCACTTCAGTAATATTTCGCATAAGAACTATTACTAGAGACCTGAAAAATTCGCGTTTTCAGTTCGGGACAAGCTAGAATTCTAAACCCCGTACGTTTGTATTGCTGATGCTATTGGTCTACCCACACCTCCTGGACAAATCTGAGCTTATAATAAATACACAGTAAAATGCAGACCGAATCACCGTCTTCCGCTAATACAACAAGCAACCAATGAACAGTGATATCTGCATGATTTTGCATACGAACATAGAGTATAGTCTACAGGTCGTTGAACTCGCGAATTTTTCGGGTCTCTAACTATTACTTACTAGGGATTAACAACACACCTATTTTCTCGTTAGTTTTATTCTTATTCATGATAAATGAAATATCAAAATTTATAAATATAAAGTAAGTAAAAATTCAATTTAGTCAAAAATAAGGTGCTTTCGTGTTAAGAGAAGTACAAAACGCCTGTGATACGTGACATATTTAAGAAAGAATCAAACACGTGATACATGGGGCGATTTATCAAAGGTTCGACTCAAAAAAGCGTGAAGAAACCACGAATGAACTATATAAATCCTGCCACAACGTGCGAACGCACGTCCCAAGAACGCCCACAAGCCGACGCTGGGCGCAATTTGACCGACGCCGCCACCAAAGCGTCAGAGATCTCTCACGGTTGTTGTAATTAGCCTCGCGCCGGGAAAGCTTGGCTCCCATTTACTTTTCTTTTTTTCCTCCGAAACAAACAGACGGTGGCGAACGGCGTGAAATAACTACTACGCCTGAACAAGGCGTACGACGAGTCCTTGCACGAGAGTCCCTCACCGCGCTCTGATAATTGAATTATCTTCCTCGCTGTTACCTCCCTGCGTTATTAATTTTTCAAACGGCTACGGGGGAAAAAAAAATGAGGGCAGTTGCGATCCAAAAAAAGAGCGGAAACACAACTCGCAAACACTTAATGGGGCTCTCATATTTCATTAAATACCAACAACAAAGGGTTTCGTTGTAATCTGAACCACAGGGGAAAAAATCGCAACAGCGACTACACTATAAAAACGCTCTTAATCTCTGTTGTTTTCGTAGTTGACAAATTAAACGTTTGACATCATCCGCAGACCTTGGCAAAGGTTAATCGAATTACGGTATAACTGACTCATCCGTGTGTGACTTGAAGTGCTTTACGAAGTCAGTACGGACATGGCTCGTAACAGGCAGGCGTTTTTTTTTGTTAGTATTTTTCGAGCCTCGGTACATAAATGCATCTGAATAAAAGAGGAAGAAGTGTTCATTACAGTTCTTGAGTGTTAATTAAAATTCGCGGTATTCTCCACGAACATGGCTAGAACAGACGTAAATAAAATAAGGTGAACGTCAAAATTATGCCATTTAAACATACTTAGGGAACAATCGTATTTCCCATTGCTTCACACGATGAACATCTGGCTGTACTGAACCGCCAGGTTATAGTGTGCAAATTAGAACTCAGTGAAAACTTGTGGGTTTTGATGTTTTATAAACGTATTCGGAGCATTGTCTGACGGCATAAAATTACGAAATACAGTCAGAGCAGAAAGTGTTCATACAAGAGATAGTATGTCAAGAACTATGTCTTTGGTAACACGAAGGTATAATCTGAAATAATTATTGCCACAAAATAAACTGAGGTTGACTTTTAATCCTCACAGCAATATCACAGAAAAGTCAGAATAAATGTAAGGCATTTTAAACAAATGGTTTTTTTTTGGAAACGAAAAGTATTCATACATTCCACGTGAAATTAAAAGAACGACAAAAAGTATTCATACACTTCATGTCGACGTACAAAACGAAACCCTTTAGTACTTAGTTGTACTACGTCGTTTAGAATTTATGATTGCCTGGAGCCTTCTTCGCATGGATTTCACTAGTTTTGCGGTTACAGAGGTTAACAGACTTTCTTCTAGCTCTTTCTTGTTCTTGATATCTCTTTTCCTGTGGTTTTTCCCCAGTATGTACCAATGCGGCCCACTTGGGCTAATACCAGGAAACTGGGGAGGGGTATTAAGCTGTCTGGATATGTTATAGAGGAGCCACATTTGTGCGCTGTACGCAGTATGTTTGGGATCGTTGCTGTGCATTAAAATCCAGTCATCTGGCAATCCCATTTTTTCCACACTAGCATGCCGATCTCATTTCGGTACGGAAAAGTATTTCTTATGGTCCATTATCCCATATACACTGAAAGGCCAAAAAAACTGGTACACATGCCTAATATCGTGCAGGGCCCCCCGAGCACGCAGAAGTGCCGCAAGACGACGTGCCATGGACTCGACTAATGTCTGAAGGTATGCAGGAGGCAATTCACACCATGAATCCTGCAGGGCAGTCCACAAATCCAATCTTCGCCAATTTGAGAAAGGGTTGCACGTCTGTCACGTTTAATGATTATCTCGTCAGTCGTCGTTTGTCCCGTTCTTTCTAGGTCTTTTTCCGGCCGCAGCGATGTCAAAGATGTGACGTTTTACAGGACTCCCGATATTTACGGTACACTCGTGAAATGGTCGTACGCGAACATCCAAATGTTATCGCTACCTCGGATATGCTATGTCTCATCTTTCGTGCGCCAACTATAACACCGCGTTCAAACTCACCTAAATCTTTATAACCTGCCACTGTAGCAGCAGTAACTGATCTAACTGTCGACTGTATCGCGTTTCTCTGATTGGTTCCATACCTCTGTTATTTGCATACGTACGCCTATACCAGTTTTTTTTGNTCGACTGTATCGCGTTTCTCTGATTGGTTCCATACCTCTGTTATTTGCATACGTACGCCTATACCAGTTTTTTTTGGCTCTTCAGTGTATGACGTGAAGTTTTCATACACCTGACTCACTCATACAACCCCAAACAAGCACATNTTTTTTTTGGCTCTTCAGTGTATGACGTGAAGTTTTCATACACCTGACTCACTCATACAACCCCAAACAAGCACATATCCCCCCCCCACCCCATACGTGCTTCACGGTCGGTGTGGTGTTTTGTGGTTGTAATCCTTCATTTCCCTTCCTCCATACCTCGGGCTTCCTATTTGATCCGAACACCCGAAATTGGCTTTCATCAGACCATCAAACCTTCTGCCAGAAGGACTCACTCTTATCGTGATACTGTCGGGCGAATTTCAGGCGCTTTTTCCCCCGTGTACGTCATTCACACGGAACTTCCTGCGTGGGAACCCTACCACGGCACTCCGCACTATTGATCACGGCACGCACAGTGCTAAGTGGAACTTGAACACCCCTTTCCCTCAGGTCTGATGTTTACTTGAGGGCACTTATTCTGGGTTCTGCATCGATAGCACGAATGAAACAGCGCTTGTCATGCGAGGTGAAAATTTCAGGTCTGCCACATATGGGCTTGTTGTGTACTGATTTGTACTTCCCAACTCGATCTACGATGGACTGAGAGGTCGAGCGAGACCCACCGACGATGCGTGAAATTTCTGGAGGTTATTTGGTTTGATTATGCAGCTTAATTATNGAGAGGTCGAGCGAGACCCACCGACGATGCGTGAAATTTCTGGAGGTTATTTGGTTTGATTATGCAGCTTAATTATTAGCTTTATTTCCTCCAGTGTAGTCTCTCTCATTTTCTTCCTCAGTTTTATATTTACCGTAGATATAATGCCGGATCTGCTGCTGCTTCGGCATACATGCGTGCTGGACTGATAACAGAACACAATACTGGAGTATACCGGTTAACAGTGGCGGAGAATTGTCATTTTGTTTAGTCCTACTTAACACGCGTGGTATAATAATACTTTCTGTGCCATCATCCTACAGCCTCTAACAGNGTCATTTTGTTTAGTCCTACTTAACACGCGTGGTATAATAATACTTTCTGTGCCATCATCCTACAGCCTCTAACAGGAATCATCACATAACACAGAAAAGCTAAGCGATTGAAATCAAATGGTGCAATGACTAGTCAAATAAGATTATCAGAAAAACTAATATCGCTTTTGGAATTAAATTCACGTAGGAAATGTTTTGAAATACACATTTTTTAACAGGGAATATGTGCGTGTATGAATACTTCCTATTCTGGGTGTAAAATTTAAATGACGTAAAATAGTGATATTGAATATCAGACTTCTTTATACTGATTTCACTCCTGCCAATACATAAACCTCAACTCCTTCAAAAATATATTTCGTATCTACCTATATTACTTTTTCTATATTTTTATGCTATTTTAGTGGATAATGATACTGCAAGTATAATGTCTCTCATTATCCAAACCATAATATACTGACTAGCAAACAAATTTGACTCAATCCTCAATATTGTATTTTAACGAATTCCCAGCTAAAATGTAGTACTATGTATTAGGTCATTTGGTATTTTCTGAAAGTTTTAATGATGTAGGATTTAGTTATTGCCGTCTGATATAAGAAATACGATGTCTACAATTGAAAAAAAAAATCATCACAGCAACATATTTCAATTACGCAACTCCTTAAGTTTCACGTTTCTTAAACATCTCATTGTTTGCCACTTGTTCTGATTTACTTTTAAAAGTTTCTTAGTGGCATGATTCCGGTTGAGTGCCGTTTTGAGATGTAGGGGATGGACAGCAACAATAGGAACTTATATTTAGAAGTAAACAATTACAGACAACTACTTTTGAATGGTAAATTCATTAAAAAATTATAGCTCGTCAATTTTAAGTATACTTTCGTCAAGGTTTTTAAGCATTCAGGCACTCGACTATATTTCAATACGAAATATTTGCCTTCTGAAAGCGTATAACAGATATTGTAAACATAATCCAGCAGATATCGCTTAGCTGGCATAAAAAACATTATTTATTGCAGATTATAATATAACTGTATTTTTTCTCGTAAAAATTGTTTGTCATTGCAACGACGAGCGGCATTCTGTATTGAGGAGACGAATCGCGCTTAGTTACCGCAATGTACGAGATGGGCGCTCGGATCGAAGTTTCGGGAATACACTTCAAGTTTTTGTACAAAGGACTTTGAAGTCGGGAACTGAAGCACACGTTTTTAGATAGTTTGAAACCTTGGGTTCTGTTATCAAGTCGAGCAACAGCGACCGCGACCACAGGTTCTAAAACCACGCAGTGAAAAATCTCTCAGCTGATATTTGAAGTGCTCTGCTCACTGTTACCAACTAACTAGCTTCTCAGCCAATTCGTACTTGAAAGTATGTTGGGGGCGTATCTCAAATAACGAATCATGATCTGGTAGATCACAGAAGATATAAGATGAGTTTTATTAACATTAAGCTTTTACAATAACTATTTATGTTACCATTGACCGGAGGAGCTTTACATTGAATTTTATATTATTATTATTTAATTTCACTCACGCCATTTTAAATAAATCTAACTGGAACGTCATCACCTTGTTAATGATGCCGGAGGCTGATTCTACGAGATGGTTAGTGACCGCCGGGTCGCCCAAAGGACTAAAGATGAAAGACGCACGACGACAGACAGAGGCCGGCTTATATCAAGCGCGTGGTTCTGCGGCCCCGCTCAGTGACCGGTGGAGGGGATTTCTGCAACTGTCTTCTTTCGCAAGGATCGAATAACAAATGGTGGCGTTGCAATCCCGTTCGTTTCCAGGTTTAATGTTTGAAGGTGTGATCAGGCAAGCCGTTCAGCTAAGGCCTGACCACACCATAACATCACGTTCCCGTGGATACAAATAAACGTTTACACCTGGTATCTGCCCTTTTTATGTATTAAGTTTCAAAGCACCGTGGAGTTTCTCGGAAAAAAGAGAGTGCTCTTTCCGATTTATTCGGGAAAGTCAGCAAAAAATTTACCGCCTATCTCATAGAGCAACAAAAATGATATATTTCCCAGGCAAGAGAAACGTGAAATCATGCAACTTAAACAGTCTGTACTTATTTCACAAGCAATTTCTAGTCTGCCTTTTAAAGTTAATACTTTATTGAATTTTTTTTTAAATTTACGTGGATAAATAATTAAGGAATTACCAAACATGCAGTACGTATTATATAAAAATTCAATGAGAGATTTTTTTATTTTTTTTTTTTGTAATTTTAACACATGGTATGTTATTTTGTCTCTCGTCTGCTGTGTTTTTGTACTGTTTCGAAACTTCTCTTCGCCGTAATTAAAAAGACGAAGGGAAAGTAGCTCAATGTTTCAACGTTGAGTTCAAAGTGTAAGGTAAACATCTGTGAACAATGAAATAATTTCTATTGCTTTCTGTAGTTTAAATGCTTAAAAATTTAAGAATGAGGACATTTGAAATATATCCTTTTTTTATGACGATTCCGCAGTTTCAATTGGCCGACACAGGGATAAAGTGATAAGGCTCACGACAATGTTAATTTTACATATGGTAGATGAATACACATTTGCATTAAAGTAGATCTTCAGCAGGGATTTGAAAGGTGCTCATCAGAGAGAGAAAGAGAGAGAGAGAGAGTGAGCAGGGGGGGGGGAGAAAGAGACTGCATCCTAAGTAGATTCGGAAGAGTTTTCCAGAGTACAGTGAATATGGAATAGAGTGATCATGCTAGATGCTCAATACCAGTCTCCGTATACCAACATTGAACTGATTTTCTGCCTGTACGAATATCATAACCCATGTGGATAGGATTTAAGGTTGGGACACTTGTTTATGTAAACAAGAGCTTTGAGATATTTGTATACTTTAGGCAACACATTTTTTTTTATCTAATTAGATTAATCTCAAATACGAGAAAAGCATTTTATTCATATAAAAGTATTTGTCTTTTGAATGTAAAGATATAAACATACACGTTCATCAGTGTTGTGAACAGCAGACTTTTGCAGCTGCATTTGTGTGGGGTAGGTCAACGCTGGGTACACGCGCAGAAGAGGTGAAATTGGTCCACCCCCATCTTTAGTCTACGGGTTACACAGCTGTAGTGTTATAATCCATTCATGGCAACTTCTAACTTTCCTGAAGCCTTGCTAAAGTTCTACTTTCAGGATATTCCCCCCACCTCACGCAAACAAATCTTAACCAAATATAAAAACATATATCAAACGGACAACGCACCGCATTCGTGCTAACGAAATTTTAAATATATTTTGCATAAAAAACTGTTTCTTAGTAAGAACACCTATTTTCTATCCGCTATATATATATATATTAATAAATTGAATATTAAAATTTACAGATAAAGTATGAGTAAATTTTAATTTAACAAAACAATAACGTACTTTTACGTTTGCACAAGTATAAAACGCTTGTGTTACGTGACGTATTTAAGAAACTACAAATCACGTCATAAATGGGGTCGGTTTTTCAAAGGGTTTACTTCGGAAAGTGTGAAGAAACCGTGAGTAGACTGTAAGTATGCTAAGCGGGTTACGTTGGGACGCCGTGAGTGGGGTGGCGGTANAAGTTCTACTTTCAGGATATTCCCCCCACCTCACGCAAACAAATCTTAACCAAATATAAAAACATATATCAAACGTACAACGCACCGCATTCGTGCTAACGAAATTTTAAATATATTTTGCATAAAAAACTGTTTCTTAGTAAGAACACCTANGTGATGGACGCGCGCACCTGACCCGCGGGGCGATAACTCGCGGCCGCAACACGAAGCTACCCCCTCACCGCTTCCACACCAACCCATCTAGAGGACACGGCATTTCGCGGCCGTAGTCCTTGGCGCGGGCGTTACCGACGCCGCCGCTTCGCCATCTCTCGGCCTACGCCTCGCACGCCCCGCCTACTTGGGAGTTTGTCAGCGCGGCCATTGTGCTGCGTGTACATATGGGACTTTCAGCGGTGACCCTGTTCTTTTATTGGTGGAAAGTCTGTAGCTGGGTTCAACGAAGTGTCCTTGATTAGATTTGTGTGTATCTGGCGGATATATTTTGAAAAGGCAGTTTTTAGCCATTTTCGAGTGATATAAAATGGTGTTTCTAACGTGCGTGACGTTCTGAAAGCACTCAACAGCCCTCGTCTAAAGTGTGTGTTCTTTTCGTAGATTAGCGCGTTGGACGCATGTTAAGTAGTTTCGTAGATAAACGAGCATTTCAAACACCCTGCAACGCATTTCAAACGCCACGAGAGTCCAACGTATTTTATTAGATAAGTTTGCTGACCGGTGAAAAACGAATGTCTGAATTAAATTTGCGAATAGACGTTGTTGCGGAGTAGTTGTCATCCTTATTTCTATGACATGTTTGTACACTGTAAATCATTGAAATAAAATTACTATTTTATTTATTATAGTGCGTTGCTGGATAAAATTTACGCATAAGTAGTTCACCCTAAAAAAAAAATTGGAATCCCACGTCCACAAAAATTATGTCATCACTACACGACCTTTAAACTCATAATAATAGCTCTGAAATGGCAAGACACTGCCCTCCTCTTACTATATGTTTTCAGGATGATAAAACTGTCACATTAATAGTCTTAAGAAACATATTGTGAAGAAAAGTAGAAAGTGATAATTTCCACATTAACAGTCACTTCAATGATAATATCAATAATTTACCACCTTCTCAAAAATCTTTGGCGTTTCCTGAGCCACTTCAACTTCAGGTCTGGTAGGTCTCTCTGGTAGGCCACTCATTGGTGTTTCTTTAGTGGAGATTCTTACATTTACCAAACGTTAATTTCATATGTGCCAGATCTGGGAAGCAGACTCACTATTTAAGTTACACATCTACGTGTAAAAAGTGTAGAGTTCAGTTTTTAAGTTCCCGTAGCTCTGGAGTAAACTGCGCCGGTGGCCTGTTCTGTTACAGTCACATTTCTGTGACTCATGATAAGCTCTATCAAATATTTATTTAGAAAGACCATTGACATACTGCCATTCGGATGTGTTGGCTGTCAAGCCCAAACGAGTGATCGCCGATGAGCACTGCTCATATAATCTTCGAGAATCTCTCTCGATGGCCGTGAACCGAAGTGGCATGGCAAATTTCATCATCCTAAACATGACACTTCAAGTATGACGTGACAGATGAAGGGAGTCTATTTCTCAGATTCTCAGGCGAAGTTGTTTGGGGTGTATTCTGCCCTACGCGGTAGCTGTTGGGAAGACTTACTCTGTATAAGCTGTACCGCTTTATGGGCAATTACTACCACTTAGACGTACTTGAGAAAGGGAAATGCTTCAGATCACAAACAGGCTCGATAAACCTTTTACGAGATCAAGAGTTCATGAATAACTAACTTCAAAGTTCTATTGTTACTCATCATTAATTACTTAAGCGGAAATGTATTCTGTTTCAAAATTGTTCCATTTGGGCCGCTCTTTGCGCTTTCGAGGTTTGGCAAAACCTTGTAAGCTATCTAACATGATGACATCGGTTCGTCCATTGTCAGAAGGTTATTCATCAGCACCATTTCAGTGACAGGACTCGTACAATTTTCTGCCACAAAAGTGACGACTATTCCCGAATGTTCTTCTCAGCTGTCCCGTAGTAAACTGCCATCAAACTATGACAAGTGTCAAGGTGCTGATCGCAGAAATCATTGAACACAAACTGTGCCAGCATTTTCGAAGTGCAGTTTTTCTCAGAGCGCAGTTGTAAGGGTTAAATGACTTAACAGAAAGCTTATGATCAGGCGAAATAGTAGGAAAACCTTTTACTTAGTAGTCATTTACACGAAGAAGTGAGTTGTAAATTACATTTACATATTTAAATATCTACGAATAAAAACAGTTTGCTTATTAGTTTGAGGACAATCTAGATTCCAGACACGCAGTATTGTTAAATAATTTTTCACAAATTACGAGAAACTCTTTTTGAGATGCCGAGTCAACAACAAACCTGCAAAAAAAAAACATGGACCGAATCGTTTACCATCTGGCCTGGGGTAAAACTGTGTAATCTCTCTGACAGCAGCGAATGAGAGTATAGTTCAGACTCGAGTACACAGATGGAAGCAGAGTCTAATTTCGAGGCCATAGAATTTGCCAACATTTGTCCTGCCTTTCTGAATATCATATCGGATGACAGTAAAGACAACAGAAAGTAAAGTTATGATTTCTCTCTCCAGTTCACATTTTATTTGGCATCATTTAGCCCTCTTATCTTCAATAAAAATTATGGTAAGTTAAGATTACTTTTTCTCTATATAATAAACTTTTAAAAACGCTCATGAAATAAACATTCGACTGTGCTAGTTAATTATTAGGCGTGTTATATGCGGGAACACGCCATAACACTAACTGACCCATGTTTCCAAAGACGCAAAATTCGTTCACTCACTTCAGAAATTTTTTGCAAATGCAGCCATTCTCACATACAATTACTTCTTATTGAATAACTTCATTTGATTCATTGCCTTATGTGCTAATTAGTAAAGCGTTTGAAACTACGAGACATTGTAACACGAACGCCGACTACTGACACAGAATTGAAGTCAACGCATGAAAAGAGAATGGAAAAAGAGTGACATACCGTATTACAATCTGGCAATGCGGTGAATGTTATTTATATTTTCCGGTCATTAAAACACAACAAAACAAATTAGGTCAAGCACTGCAAACATTTATTTTTTTGAGAAAATTCACTAAACGCAATGTTAAAAGATAATAATTTTTTTTAATAGACTTAATGAAAATGAAAAAATGAAGACTAGAAGCACAAAAACTAACTAAGCGTGTGCTAAGCCAGAACACTTTATTAATTAAAAATACTCATAAGTAATTCGAATAATTGTAAAGGACATAACAAATTGTAGTTTTGTGATAGTAATTTGCTGAAATTTACGTTTAAATATTTTTATTGAGTCTCATTGGAATGTAAATGTTTATTTTTTTTAAAGAGTAATGGATGAAATAAGAAAAGTTTTTACAAAAAACGTTTTCACCGTTGCTATAACTGTGAATCACAAGTTTTAAAAACACGTACAATCCTGAACTGAAGAAGCGATCGGACATAGCAATATTTAACATCGTACAACCCTTCATTATCTAAAAAGCCTTAGTTGCGCTCTTTTCATTGCTCTGCACGGTGAAACATAAAAAAACGTACTCATGATATGATCGGTTTTATTGCTACTCGATATTTGCCTCAATATACACAGTAGGTTATTAACGGCAATGAAGAAAGCACGCGCAACAATTTTCCACACAAAACAATGTAATGTGATTGCGATGCGCGACATTCAGTCCTCAACGATTCATATTTTTCGATTTTAAAATGTCTCTTCTTTTACGTCGAATTTTTAAAATAGTTTTATCTTCGGAAAAATAAAAAAATAAAGCCAAACAGAGTGTAAAACAATATGTAAATGTATTTAGGGTATTCTCGTATCCTCATGTTCCTAGCCTCAGCATCCTCATTGATTGAATATGCTAGGCATCTTCGAATCTTGAGATTACTGGTTTGAACCCCGAATAAAACATGCCTGGGCTATATTTTTGATGTGAATTTAGTATATAATGTAAGCCTTCCCTCCATTAGCCTTCCGGGTAAAAGCGGCGACGTAAAAATTAAAAATTAAAATAATTATTTTTTTCTACCCAGATACCTCAGCGATATATGAGGGCGCTTCTTACTTACTAAGTCAAAGTAATTTAAATTTGTCGAAGCAGGGCCGAAGTAGACCAGACAGCACAATTTGGGCTGTCTGGAATGCTTCATAGGTGCAAAGAAGAAGGCGCAAGGTTATTTGTACATTGTACGCACGAGAGAGCGTGACACCGCGAATATTTTATCTGCAGTGTATTTGTATACGTGGAAGACACAACAGGCAAACTCGCCGCTGTGACGTGGGTGGTATCAACCCAGCGCTCAGAACTTGCCGTACACCACGGCGTACAGAATACACGCGTCAAAAATGTTAAGTAAAATGACTTTAGCCATCTGAACGAGTAGAGTCACCACCACACCCCAAATTCAAACTGCGAACCACAGGAAGGCCATTCCCAATAGAGTTGGTTAGATATTTATGATACTTGAAAACTGTCATGGACTCGTCCTCGTTGGACCCTGTGATTTAACCCAACAATTTTTGATTGTTATTATTTTTTGTTTAGCTAACGTTCGGTTATTTAAAATTAATTCCAAAATGCGTGGTTACTAGCACGCTTGCTGTGACGTGAGCTCACGTCTTCGGAGAAGATAAGCTAGCTCCGTTCACATGCATGACCATTACTAACCCCGTTCACGAGTAAGCTGCAGTTTGAAATCACTTCTGCAACACGTATCCAAAGGCGGCGCACACTGTTCAATAATTCTCACCGTAACTCCGTACTTACTTAAGTTCTTCAGCTATAACGGAATTATAGTTACTAAACTCTGGGAAAACTACAATCCCGTGTACACCAATTATTACTATTTACTTGCAAGTTTTAGTACAGGAAATTTAAATTTTTTTTCCCCGACGCTGGCCCTCAAATTCCAGCAAGTTGTTACGAATGATCTTTTAAGCCATTCATATTTGAAAGCGTCTAAGGGCGAAGCTCAATAATGAGTCATGATTCGGTAGAGCACAGCAGTATAAGATGGAGTTTATTGAACATAAGGATTATACAATAACTATTTACGTGACTATTGATCGGGGGAGCTTAAATTGAATACCAAGATGCTTATTAATTATATTAAGTGTTATTACCTCACGCTATTACTATTAAAATCTAATTGGAAAGTCCCCACCTTGTTCATGTTGCCGGAGGCTGATTCTAGGAGGCGGTTAACGACGGCCGGACACACCCATCTTCCGTGATCTTCTCTCTGGTCGGGTCGACGACAAAAGACGCCGCTCCCGGTGTTACGCTGGCCTATATCGGGCGCGTTGTTTAATATTTTCGGTCTCGTTTACTGGCCGGTGGAGGGGATTTCTGCAACTGTCTTTCGAAAGATGGTGTTGCAATCATGCTCGTGTCCCGGTTCCATGTTTAAAGGTGTGATCAGGCAGGCCGTTCAGCTAATGCCTGATAACTTCATATCAAAGTGCTCGGAGATATGCAAAACTAATTCTAATGAATTATCTGAAACAGAAACTTATGTAGATGTGTTTTATTTTAGCTGGGTTTTACTGCCGCCTCTGGCTAGGTTCGCTGTTTCTGAAGACTCTTAGCGTCGTCGTGCGCACGCGCGTGTTCAGAAGCCACGATGGAAAACGTAACTAGTCCTACGCATCCATGCACACAGTTGGTTTGTATTCGTGTGGGAGTGTACCTCCTCGGTCCAACACTAACCTTTTAGGAAAAATATTACATGGACAGCCGGAAACTGAGTAGAAGTTTTGCATACGAAATTGTTGAAATTGGTTTTTTATTTAATGCAAAGTGCTATTCTGACACACAAATGCCCTACATGCTTATCTTATCACGGAGTTATATCAGCTATCGTAGTGCCACTTCAACAAATTTAATTACTGAATGAATAACAGAATCAAGTAAAGTTTACACGAAATCGACAAAACCTTGTAGCAGGTTTTTCAACGGAGAGATATTATAAGATAAATGATATAATTCTGTCATGTAAAAGGGAGGTATTGCTTTTAGACTTCAAAGGAAACTTAAAAGGATGGGTATAGCTCTGGCTGATCGGTATAACCACTACACAACTCATCACAGGATAACACAGATTTTATTCTAGTTTTCTGTCCTTTCCGATATGTTCGTCCCGACATCGCTTGCCTCTGAGTTTCGTTACCGAAATCGCGCCAAAGTGTGTGTTTGTTCTGCGCCGTCTGTCGAGACGTGACGCCTATCGGAATATTTCTTTGTAGTTACAAACAAACAACGTCATGCCAGGGAAGAAAGCTAATAAACCTCAGAAAGTTGGTTAGCCAGTTATTCTGGCACGTTTTCGATACGTTAACTGTCAGTTGCGAACCCTGCGTGACTTGGAGCAGAAAACTGGCTGTAAATACTCGCTAGATCCGCCTGCCAGCGCAACTGGAAGTTATCGGCTGTGTTGTCGGTCGCCAACACGCGTCGTGGTCGACGTCATAATCACGCTGGCTTTGATTTCACGTCACAAAAAACTATATCTCAGTTTCGGGGTTGTTCTCTACGAAACTCTTAACGCTTGCCATAAAATATATTTATCATTACTAGCTTGTGTCTGATATATGCTTTTCAACACGTAGTGACAATTCAACCCGACCTGCTGCGTCCGCCATATTGACAACACTGGTCACTTGACGCGATCTCGCCCCGAAACAAAACAACAAATGAAAATATTTACAAGCTGCAAGCTAATATACTGTTGCATGCACAGAGTAATTTATATCAAACAGCATCAAAGGCAGCACTTTGATAATTTAAATTCCTAAGGCTGAACTTAAAAACTTCCAAATACAGTCGGAACTATTTTCTGCTACAATCATACTGTGAACCGAATAGCCTGTCAATGGCCTTGACTACTTTGTCATCGGCAATTACGCCTTGGAATGGATAATGTTCAGATGCATCTGGTACGTGGTTAGTTAAACAATCGACAGATGGAAAATGTTCTGCGTACGACCGCGTGCATATTTAGTTTATCGTAAACACAGACTGGCATACTTTCAGTAATACTGGGAGAGAATTATGGAAATTAGTTCCGTGGCTCAAACACTTATAAAATTTGTAATTTCAATGATGGCCTAATACAATTGGTTTTCATGGGTTTATTTTATTTTTACTCCTATTCCAGAAAGAACAGGCTTGAAAACGGTCTACTTATATTTTTAACAATTTCCGCGCGTCCCTGTATCTGCGTACGGGCATCAGTCATTAGGCCGACGTTGATGCCAATTTTTACCCGTGACGGAAGTATACAATATGTTCTGAAAGACGACACTGCGCAAGAGTTCAAAAAGTGCTCAGTTAAAAAAAAAAAAAAAAAAAGGCCACCCTACCCTAGTCGGAGGAAAGTCACTGGAATGAATACGGGGGTACGAGATTACTTTTTTCCCTCCCCATTTAACTTGCTCTATACGTTCCCCGACTTCAAGTACTGTGGCTGAGTTACGGAGAACTCGAAGTTGATCGGCAAGTGACAGAGAAAACCTTGACGGCCATCAACAAACTACACTCTAGAGCAAAAAAAAAAAAAACTGGCACACCTGCAGAAGTGCCGCAAGACGACGTGCCATGGGACTCGACTAATGTCTGAAGGTATGCAGGAGGCAATTCACACCATGAATCCTGCAGGGCAGTCCACAAATCCAATCTGCGCCAATTTGAGAAAGGGTTGCACGTCTGCCACGTTTAATGATTCTCTCGTCAGTCGTCATTTGTCCCATTCTTTCACGATCTTTTTTCCGGCCGCAGCGATGTCGAAGATGTGATGTTTCACCGGATTCCCGATATTCACGGTACACTCGTGAAATGGTCGTACGCGAACATCCAAATGTTATCGCTACCTCGGAGATGCTATGTCCCATCTCTCGTGCGCCGACTATAACACCACGTTCAAACTCACCTCAATCTTGATAACCTGCCATTTTAGCAGCAGTAACCGATCTAGCTGTCGACCGCATCGCGTTACTCTGATTGGTTCCATACCTCTGTTATTTGCATACGCACGCCTATACCAGTTTTTTTTTTTGGCTCTTCAGTGTACTTTCAGGTAAAAAAAAAAAACCCCTCGCTCGAAAGAGCGTAAATACGGAGTGGAAGACGTACGCTCGCGGTTCTTTAAACTGTATTGTAGATAACCACACGAAACAAATTATTCTCACTACAAATATCTATAATTGGGGGTTTCATGTTGTTTTTAGTGAAATTCGACGTTGTAACTCCACGCGTACAAGCGGCGACCACCCCTCCTCCGAATTACCGGTCATACCACAAGAAGCTTATTTTCCGATTATGTCCAGTTACAGCATCAATGGAAGCAAGCGGGAAAGATAAGAAACAAATCTGATCGTGCGAGAAACGGCAGGGCACGCTGCGCGCTCATAGCGATTGTTCGATATTACCCATAACAAGAAACCATCACTTTTACAATTAACCAAAATTTTTCCTGTAAAATAGTTGAATAACTAATGAAATGCCTAAATACGTTATTGTTAGTAACTAGCCGACCGTGACATATTAAAAGGACGGGTTGTACATCACTTTAATCGTTTGTATTGTTTATACAAGTTGGAATTTCGAAACTTAATGCCACTTGTCGGAATTATCCGAAGTAAAAAAAAAAAAACTTCTGGACCTCGCATGTCATTTGAATTACATCTTATTAAGACTCTTGAAACAGTAGGGTTGTATTATATATTGCCTTAGGAATAATTTTTTAATGTTGTGGTTGTCTATAACATTCGTTGCATGCATTGCTAATAAATATTTAGGTTCTCGTTTTAAAACTGCACTCATATAGAAACTGCCCTTATTTAAGGGGAATTTGACACTAATAATTAGGGACTGGAAAGTTTCGCTTTTTAAAAGGCACGTAGGCTAAAACCCATGATGCTGTGTATTTAATAGCCTCATATTTCTGTTAATTACCTGCTGCCTCAATGCGTAGCCAATTTTACCTCAGATTAGGTGACACGGGCTTCAGTACTTGTTTCCTTGTAAGTCTGCTACTGGCTCAGAGTTCACCTGGGCGCGTCTAATAAACTCTGATCCAATTGAAAACACAACAGAAACGTATATTTGTTTGAAGTATAGCTTGTCCTAAAATGAATTCGCGAAATTTAACAGTCCCTAGTACTTGTTTCCTTGTAAGTCTGCTACTGGCTCAGAGTTCACCTGGGCGTGTCTAATAAACTCTGATCCAATTGAAAACACAACAGAAACGTATATTTGTTTGAAGTATAGCTTGTCCTAAAATGAATTCGCGAAATTTAACAGTCCCTAGTACTTGTTTCCTTGTAAGTCTGCTACTGGCTCAGAGTTCACCTGGGCGTGTCTAATAAACTCTGATCCAATTGAAAACACAACAGAAACGTATATTTGTTTGAAGTATAGCTTGTCCTAAAATGAATTCGCGAAATTATAAGTCAACTTCTGTAATCGATAAGTGTTTTTTTTTTCACAGGGGGAATACGCTACTCGATATTCAGTTGCCATGGCGTTGCGTTGTGCACCAAAAAACTGAACATGGAAACATATTCCAGTGTAGAACAGGAAGGTGGCGGAGTAAAGCCCAGCAGTTTTAAAGCATACATATTCAGGCAGACATTATGCCAGGTGCTACATTGTTCCAATCTCCGACCGCCGCCGGGACCTCGCTATACAGAAAGCCACTTAAGCAGCATTGACGCGTCATCGATTTTACTCCACAATGAGCTATTTAAATGCAAATATCATAACCGGAACAAAGAGTTTGTAAAAGTCGCTTCGGCGAGTACCGAGCGTAAATACACAGTTTCAAAGCAGGGACCCTCCTGCACAATTTTTTCCAGCATATATATTTTTATCAANAAACACAACAGAAACGTATATTTGTTTGAAGTATAGCTTGTCCTAAAATGAATTCGCGAAATTTAACAGTCCCTACTAATAATGTATATTTTGTTAAATGGAATATAAGTCAACTTCTGTAATCGATAAGTGTTTTTTTTTTTCACAGGGGGAATACGCTACTCGATATTCAGTTGCCATGGCGTTGCGTTGTGCACCAAAAAACTGAACATGGAATCATATTCCAGTGTAGAACAGGAAGGTGGCGGAGTAAAGCCCAGCAGTTTTAAAGCATACATATTCAGGCAGACATTNCATATTCCAGTGTAGAACAGGAAGGTGGCGGAGTAAAGCCCAGCAGTTTTAAAGCATACATATTCAGGCAGACATTATGCCAGGTGCTACATTGTTCCAATCTCCGACCGCCGCCGGGACCTCGCTATACAGAAAGCCACTTAAGCAGCATTGACGCGTCATCGATTTTACTCCACAATGAGCTATTTAAATGCAAATATCATAACCGGAACAAAGAGTTTGTAAAAGTCGCTTCGANTCGATTTTACTTCACAATGAGCTATTTAAATGCAAATATCATAACCGGAACAAAGAGTTTGTAAAAGTCGCTTCGGCGAGTACCGAGCGTAAATACACAGTTTCAAAGCAGGGACCCTCCTGCACAATTTTTTCCAGCATATATATTTTTATCAATTTCTGCGCTCTTGATAAGTAATGAAATACAACTAAAAAGTTAAATATAGCGTGTATTTCCTTCCTGACATATTCGCAAATAGAAATTATACTGAAAATGAGTTTCAGATTAAAAGAAAGTTTAGGTAGCGCGATGACCATTAAATTGTCAACTGTAACCGAAGGACACTGATTGTCTACAATAAATATTGTTATCTTATATTTTTATCTTTTGTTTTTTATGTCCTGAACTGCGTGTGTATAAAACTGCGAAAGTATTATTCTTTGTTGTCCTTTTAGAAATTGTTTTCTGAATAACATGTAAAAAATGATTATAACTAATTTCATCTGCCAGTGATAATTGATGAACTAACATAGTACATTTCAGAGCAATTTTAGACTTTTAACTGAAAACGTGGATCTAATTTGTAATATGTGGTTAAGTGGAAGAGAATACAGACATGTTGCCTTAACTTCGCCGCAATAATAATAATAAAGACGTTATCTAATTTAATCATTAATAAGTGACTTGTGAGCTTTTTTTTCTGTTTTAATTCAGTACGTAAATTATTCAATACTTTAGATGCTAAAATCTGTCACTTGCAAAACAAAATTATAAACCGCGGTATCCCATGTAGTAAATTGATTTCGTTTAACTTTCTCCGTAACACCTCATTTCATGACAGATGGTTAGTTCAGCGGAAACGGGTACAACTAAAGCAAACTTAATTAATTTACATTTAGAGACTGCAGATATATGCATGTCGTTCACGAGATTCAAATCCCATATCTCGTAACCTAAGAAAGATCTTTAGCAAACATTTTTTAAAAGTTATGTCGTTAAGACCATGTGTGAAACGATGCAACACTGTGTAACTGTGTGTGTGTGTGTAGATATAATCTGTCTCATGGACGAGTCCACTTAAACGACAGCCTGTGTTATTAACTTATGTTCANGTGTGTGTGTGTAGATATAATCTGTCTCATGGACGAGTCCACTTAAACGACAGCCTGTGTTATTAACTTATGTTCACGATAAAGTGAGCACTTTTGAAATCAACCTTAGAGAAAAGTCACTGCTCCTTCCTACATACATATTTTAACGGGTGCACTGAGTAACATGCTAGACATGACATACTTAACGAATTTTTGTAAATTTGTAGGGTTTCAATTATACCTGTCTTTTCCCACGTGGGATTGAAATTATTAAACAATTAGGTAATGTTTGATTACGGTTACCGATGTGAAACTAATCATGCAAGAACAATAAGTGGGATTTATAAATAACTGTTGAAATATTTCCTATGCCTTGACTAGCTTGGTTTTTGAATATTGACTACAAAAATTAAGTTGCCGAGGAAAATACGTAAATCCAAGATGGCAAGGGTACTTGCCCCTTAACGAGCAATGATAGACAACCCTTACTTGTATGCAATCAGCTCGCACCAGTTCACAGCGGGTAGCGTATTTGCATGCAGTAAACACACACACACACGACTTGCACAAAACTGCAGCGTCGCAACGGGACGTTTCCATCGATAACTGCATCAGCGAAAATTGCTCCCTTTGACACACTCCGATGTCAGGCAAACGAGTTTATCGTCGGTGCTGTTCAGACTCGCCCTACAGAGACGCGCGTGTATGTGCACGTACACAAACATTCTCACTCGCCCTGTAAATGTGTGTATGTGCACGAACTAACTCGTCTTGCAAATGTATGCATATATAGATACATACTCGCCCTACAAAAGTGTCTTTGTTTAATAGAAAAAGAATATGTATATACACACATATTTATACAGCACTAGCTGTGCCCGCGGCTTAGGTTTTTTTAAAAATAAAGTTGAATTTTGCTTTGTATTAAACTTCTATACTCTATACACTTTATAAAACGCAACGTCTCGGTAAATTACCTTATTAGTATTTCTCTGTTATATATAGATATATGTTACCACGGAGTTCTTTTAGGTCTTTTTATTCTACGCAATTCATTACTACGTGATATTGTTCCATCTTTAACGGTTTAGACAGCGTATTGCAAGAGAGCGCGCTGGCGGCAAACTTTTTCCCGACTTGATTCACTCTTATCGTTCGCAAATTTTTTGAGATATTTTCTCGCGATAAAAAGTAGCTGGTATCACCTTTCAGGCCTCCAACTATTTCTGTGCAAAAAATTACTTCGATCTGTTGCTCAGTTGCTACGTTGCATTGTTATTCCGTTTATGTACTTTTAATTTTCCAATAAGAATTTCCCCGAGGGAATGAGATATTGTCTCGGGATAAAAAGTAGCCTATGTCACTTCTCGGCCCTCCAACTATCTCTGTGCAAAAAATCACGTCGATCCGTTGCTCCATTGCGACGTCGCTCTACACTAACAAATTACATTGACGCAGCATTATACAAAAAAATCACTCGATCTGTTGCTCCGTTGTGGCGTGAAAGAAGGACAAACAAACAAACACACTTTCGCTATTATAATATTAGTTAAGATTAGAATATATACGGACATGTGCATTTTAAGGTGAGAGGGTAGCATTTTTTTATTTTAAATTTGGGTTGAATTTTTTTATGAGCACCTTCGGTTATACTAAAAAAAAAAAAATTTGGAAAATTATACAAACGAGATTATTAATCTTTCACCATTGACCATGGTCTCAGGGGCTTGAAAGTGAGGTGAGGAATTATCACTGTGCTGTCTCCTTCTGTCTCTCTCTAAAACATCTCAGACTTACCCAAGTCGTTTGAGTTTCTGGGCGGTCGACACAACCGCTGCCTCGGCAGATTTCCGACCACCGACTGAGTACTCATTCGCTTTTGGTTCGGTACCCAGGTTGATCTTCGCGTCTTCCCTCGCACTGACCTACTGTGAATTNCTGAGTACTCATTCGCTTTTGGTTCGGTACCCAGGTTGATCTTCGCGTCTTCCCTCGCACTGACCTACTGTGAATTTCTCTCATCGATTCGGCGCCGTGACACGGGCGGAGTCACAGTCGACAAGTGCTGAACACGGGCTGCATATGCCTTTTATCGGCCAGAACTAAACATCCTGCTCGTATGCCGTTTACGTGGGTANAGTGCTGAACACGGGCTGCATATGCCTTTTATCGGCCAGAACTAAACATCCTGCTCGTATGCCGTTTACGTGGGTATGTGGGTACGTGGGTACGTGGGTACGTTTCTTGAGCAGAGCGGTTATCGTAGGAGAAGCAAGTTGCTCGGAGAAGCGGGAACGGGGAAGGAATCGGACACGGCCATTGTGAAGGAACACGCCCCAGGCATCCCCCTGGAGTGATTCAGGGAAACCGTGGCAAAACCGAAATCGCGATGGCCGGGCAGGGAATCGGAACCCATTTCCTCCCGAACGCGAGGCCAGTGGTTTTAACTGCGCCACCTCACTCGGTCTGTGTCTTGAGGTTGTTGCTGCTGTTGTAGCTCGAGCTGTTTTGCGATGTTTTATAAACTTCCGCTGTTGGGTATTTCTGCCTCCGGCTGCCACTATTTTTATGAGGCGATCGTTAGCGTATATTAGCAACACCTCTACGTTCAGACTTATGAAGTCAGTAAATTAAGGCTAAACTCCACGTCTTATGCAGAAGTTCTTCTTTTTCGTGTCATACTTACAGTTTAAGAGTAATAGTTGAGAATTTATAACCATAGAAAATTTATATTTTATGANCTCCACGTCTTATGCAGAAGTTCTTCTTTTTCGTGTCATACTTACAGTTTAAGAGTAATAGTTGAGAATTTATAACCATAGAAAATTTATATTTTATGAGTTAATTAGTATATTTGTACTTTTTTTTTAATTCGTGTTATTTGGTACTCGTAAAGAGGCAGGGAGATCTTAATATTTTGAAGTTTATATTATGATATTTGTGGCAAAATGTTACGTTGGTAGTTCGGATTTCATGCCTGTACTACAGGATAAGTCAAATAGCTAAACATATATACTAAAACATTTCCAAAAGGGTTTTCACAAAAACACTTAAATCAGGAGGAAATGGAAGAATCCGATGTAGTGGGTGACGCCAATCCTTAAATAATTTCAGAATAACATATGTCTTGAAAGTAATGACTGCATCGAAACTCAAACAACGAGAGTTTTCGTATTTTAAACTTTTCATTGTTCTGTAGCATGCGTTTGTCTATAGAGTTTTCGTTTGTTAAGTTAAATAAGTCCGGGTATATTTCGAAGCTGCAAAAGCAACCAACTCTCATTCNTCTATAGAGTTTTCGTTTGTTAAGTTAAATAAGTCCGGGTATATTTCGAAGCTGCAAAAGCAACCAACTCTCATTCATATGAGCTTCCTGTTTAGGGATAACGGGAGCGCCAAACATGCTCATGCTGGTAAATCCTGGCCTGTTTATAAGGCCAACGCCGCAGAAGCTTTGGCGAATGAACAATCATAATTTGTAAAGAAAGACTGCAACATTTCCAGTCATGCACAGCTTTTTCAGTCTATTTGAATTGTTGAAACTATGCTGCGTTAAAATTAATTTTTCCGTTTAGAATTTTCTCATAGTTGAAGATCACGTCTGTTCAGCTGATAAAATGTGAAATTGTCAACAGTATGGTTTTTAGGGTAGGAGGAAAAATTTGTTGGGGAAAACTTTTTTTTTTTTGTCATTTTCATACATTCTAATTAAAATAATACAAAATAATAATAGTAATGCGATTTAAAATGTGCGCTATGGGGGTGCGGTATTAAGCATCATAATTACAGCACCTTTTAAATGCCATCTGCTCGTAATTGTATATATTATAACGTTGGTAACTATATACGGAGGGTAGTGCCTTGCTTTAGAGTCGTATTAGAAATGTTACGTTGAAAATCGTAGACACTGAATTTATTAAATGTAATTTCTTATTATTTTATTTACATAAGATTGAGAACTAGCATATTAGTAAAATATTTACTTCATTAGGAATTTTACGTCTACCGTTCATCGACGCATGANAATGTAATTTCTTATTATTTTATTTACATAAGATTGAGAACTAGCATATTAGTAAAATATTTACTTCATTAGGAATTTTACGTCTACCGTTCATCGACGCATGCATAAAGCAACAAGGCCCATAGCAATGTTAATTTTACACATGGTGGAAGAATAAAAATGGGCAGGAAAGTATATCATAAGCAGGTATTTAAAAAGTACTCAATGAACTAAAAATAGCTTATAAATATACTAAACTATTTTATTTACAATTAAGGATCTATTTCATCTTTCTTTAAAAAAACTTTCTTTATTTTTTGTTCCCGGCTTATATTGTTTAGCATACTAATTTTTTTTCTAGTTACCTTTATCAGCTTTTTTTAAAATACAGTAAAACTGACGGTAAACGCTAAGCACAGTTAAAATCAAAAAGTAACCGGTGCCTTAGACATGTCTCAATAACCAACCGTGTCGGCCAATATTGCCTTCGCCAGCAATACTGCAGTTCTACAGCTGTCATCGGCTTTCATTTTCGTCCCTCGAACACCGCGCAGTAATGAAACTCTCGTTATGTTCTGTTGTCGGAGCTATGAATGGGAGAATGGGGAGGTCGTTATGAAGAAGCAGTTGTGGGTCGGGGTAAGCACGTGCACGACATCGCGCCATCTGGGCCGAGAGCGGGGTACATAGAAGCCGTTCTTGGCCCTGAACATCGCGCAAGTGGCACCGCAGTGCAAATTACGCTTCTGCGTAGAATCTCTCCTCTCTCCACCCCCCAAGGACGATGGAAAAATATCGATATATCGAAATTACGATATCAACGATATATCGATATAAATCGTCGACATGTCTCAACGATATTTTCTCTAAATCAATATTTTTTCAGGTATCGGGAATAAACATTTTAAATAAGCCCTATTTTGAATTAAAATATTAAATTTAAGAACTACCATGCTTACTTTGGCAACATGCACCATAAACAGGCGCTACATAGTTCTGCAGTAACCTCGTGTCCTTAGTATGTAATATTCAAGCAATTTTACATTTGTCATGTCCTTTAATACATAATATATCGGATTCCGATGTACCAAAAATCGATATTTTTATTTCAGTATAACGTTTCGTAAAACAAAATTTTTATTGATAAACAACATAAATAATATCGATATTTTTTCGGATATCAACATCTCTACTCTACCCAAGTTTTCTTCAGCTACAAAAAAAAATNCATAAATAATATCGATATTTTTTCGGATATCAACATCTCTACTCTACCCAAGTTTTCTTCAGCTACAAAAAAAAAATCAGTGAGCTTTCGGAACAGAGGTAAAACAAATACGCATTCATAAAAAAATGGGTATATATATACATATATATATAGTAGGCTGTTTGCAATTAATTAAGCACTTTTGAAATCACTGCTTAGGACCTACTTTTCTGCTCATNATATATATATAGTAGGCTGTTTGCAATTAATTAAGCACTTTTGAAATCACTGCTTAGGACCTACTTTTCTGCTCATCTCATATCCTTCCACCGTACGTAAAATAAACTGTGTAGCAGACCCATTCACTTTATTGATGCACCGGCAAAGTATGTGTGTGAAATTTCTAGGAACGTAAATATGACACTAACATACCGGTTCTACTCTTATGTGCATAAAACAAACAGAAAATAACAATTAATAAATTCAGTGCCTTCAAATTCAAATGTAACACTTTCAACGTGACATCAAGACAAGAGACTACTTTCCCCANCACTAACATACCGGTTCTACTCTTATGTGCATAAAACAAACAGAAAATAACAATTAATAAATTCAGTGCCTTCAAATTCAAATGTAACACTTTCAACGTGACATCAAGACAAGAGACTACTTTCCCCATGTCGCTGGCAACTTCACTAGGAGCAAGTCAATTGGCGTATCCGTTTAAAAATGTGTCGTTAAAGGCAGGGAATATTTCCAAAGGTTTCTGATTTCTTAATGAACCGCGAACAGCCTATATATTAAACGCAGTATGCGAGGTAGATAGACGTTGCTCGTGGCTCCGATCACCCAAGTGACGTTGTGGTGCAAAATACGCTCTGCGTGATATCACCCCCCCTCCAAAATCGCAAACTCTCTTCAACCACCGCCCCCTTCCCCTTCCCCCTTAGACCTATACCAGAAACGACAGCGGTGCTGCAGATACGATCGGGACGCTTTGCCGGAGGGCAAATGCACACACACAGAGAGAGAGAGAGAGAGAGAGAGAGAGAGAGAGAGAGAGAGAGAGAGAGCGTGTAAGAGATAGGGAGAAAAAGATGCGTGTCACACGGGGAAGATCAATTGATTCTGGCTAATGGGACAAGCATTTTCCATTCCGTCCCACCCAGATCTGAGACAGTGGGAAATTGTCTCGCAATTATTGGTCACAAATAATAACAACTGTAGTANATTCCGTCCCACCCAGATCTGAGACAGTGGGAAATTGTCTCGCAATTATTGGTCACAAATAATAACAACTGTAGTACCGTAAAACTCGACAACTTTGTGCCACTTTTAAATATTTGCAAGCATAATCACCCTTTTTTTTAATTAAGATAACGGGTTGGGAATTTTATCCAGCATAACTACACATCTCGAAAATGTAATCCTGTGGCCAAAACAAATCCAGGTAGCAAGGGAAGGGAGGGGGAGTGGTTTTTGTGTGGCCCATTGTTGTATGCACAAGTAAGTCAACTATGAGCCACGTCTTCTTGTCCCATTAAAATACGTGTCAAACGAGCCCTGGCCCAATGTTATCACGCTACAATTATTCACGAGTCAAAACTGTATACGTTTTTGTTTTTTACATTTTCCCTCAATATTTAATATGTGTTTTTCATGTTTTTTTGTCAAATAAGTACAAATGTCAATTGAAAATCAATATGTTATTTAAACGCTATATAGCTAGATATATCTCTCGTTCTGAAAGCAGCTGTGGCCCATTGTTGGGTCGCTGGCCCAAAGTTGTCCAATATTACGGTAGTGTCTATTCATTTAATACATCGCGGTTAATCCGCGTCATGACTGAACCAGCGAATGACTAGGAACCTTCACGTACCATCGTTTGGCCNTTAATACATCGCGGTTAATCCGCGTCATGACTGAACCAGCGAATGACTAGGAACCTTCACGTACCATCGTTTGGCCAGAATGAACGTTGAGAACACATTAAAATTCCGTATGCATATTTGCACCTTTGCTTTGAGCAACGAAGCAAAGTTTCCTGGAACTAGGACATAATTTTAAAGAATAAAAAAAAACAATGCGTTTGTACAGTAGTGGAAACATTTATATAGTACTTCATAGAAATCTTTATGTATAGTTGAAAATAGGGGAAACATTTCAATACACTGATGTCTATAGATTACTGTCACTGTTCTAATATTTACCCAATCCGAGATGCTAAAACTTAAGGCTATTAAAAACACATACGACGAGGAAGTTTAAGTTTCATGCTACACTGGTGGAAGCTTGAAATCTCTTTGCCAAGTGGGAGCAATATATTAGTGATTATAAGTCGGGTGGACGTAAGTGCTGTCCGTCCATTAAACTATGATACTTTAAACTGTCGGTACGAGCAAAGTGACACAAACTTCTACTCTGGAGTTAAGGCCACGGTGCACAAAAACCGTATTTTTATATAATTTTTGCCTCAACTTGTTTTAAAGAGAATTTTTCGAAATGTTCGGCTCTACAAGACGTAAACAACAATTTTGAACACTTTCTTACATTGTTACAAATTTACTACGTTCGTTACTCTCGGAGCACGGATTGAAGATAAAAAAAATGCATTGTTCTCCACTACTTTTTACAAAACATGCCTTTCATTTGTAGTTTGTTCCATCTTCTTTTAAAGCCATACTTCAGTATCGTGTCATCTAAATCAACAGAAATCTCTCTACTGTCTGTTCGGAAATTCCTTGTCAAAAACTAGCGTAACCTTAGTGCACAGTTTCGTGCTGCAAAATTTAAAAATGTTGAGTTTTTATCAACATGAAATGATTGAACTTGTAGTTATCTGAACAAAGTAATATTTGTGATAGTAATGACATGTTTATGTTTATATCGATTTTACTCTTTCACAGTTGCACCATCCTTGGTGTTTGCGTCTTGGTCAGTTGTTGTGTTAGCTGGCAGCGCAATCGCTGACTGAGTGTATCTCAATCCTTTTCTGTCGGGCTTTTCACTCAAGTTATTCCCACTAGGGATAAGATAAGGGCTGTTCACGGTAAAATTAGCACGTCTGAAAGCAACATTTGAAAATAATCACTGCCANCACTAGGGATAAGATAAGGGCTGTTCACGGTAAAATTAGCACGTCTGAAAGCAACATTTGAAAATAATCACTGCCATTAACTGCACATGTGCTAACGTACACAATGGCCTACAGACTTCCTGTTAAGTTGGTAGCGAATTAAGTAAAATATTTACAAGTCTTCACGTTATATTGCGAATGAAATGTTTAAATTAATGGAACATAAAGTTGCTGTTGTTTTTATTTACACACAATAGAGTACGAATTGGGATATTNTGAAATGTTTAAATTAATGGAACATAAAGTTGCTGTTGTTTTTATTTACACACAATAGAGTACGAATTGGGATATTAAAAACACATTTGGGTTCCTAACAAATTCACATTTTACTTGACTGGCGGATTAATAAAGTTATTTGGCTAATGGCAATGCCAATTTTACATATGACAGAGGGATACAAAGCAAGGAGAAAAGTACATATTAAGCAGGGATTTCAAAAGTGCTCAGTTAAGCGTGAACAGCCTATATTGATCTGAAGGGTGTCCGTGATTCAGGAGACGAACGACTCCTTACGCGACAGTTAGTATGGAATTTTTCTTAGAGTTCCGTTTGATAGATTCATAAATACCAAGTTTAGGAAAATTATGTTTGACATGTTGCTAAGACTATGAAAAGGAACTGAGTAGGGCTTGTAAAGTGTTCGGTGAGTGTTACACTAATGATGATGAGACGTGGTGGTGGGACTGAGGGGGCGGTGGTGTCGTGTTGTTGCAGAGAGCAGCAGCCATGCTGTTGACGTCAGCGGTGACGCTGTGGTTCGCGGCGGCCATGTCGTACCCCGCGGACCTGTTCACGGACGCCNGCCCCGACGGCTTCATCCGCCTCGGCCGCGACCGGGCGGCGCAGAACTACATCCGCTTCGGCCGCGGCAACGCCGACGGGTTCATCCGGCTGGGGCGGCCGGACGAGGAGGCGGAGGCCCTGGCGAGGGTGACCCGCGGGGGACAGACGGGCACCCCGCGCATCCGCTCGCGCAAGGCGGAGGCGACCGAGGGCGACCTCGTGGCGGTCGAGGGCGGACGGAGGGAGGCCGAGGCGTTCCAGCGGGCGCGCCGCACGGGTGGGTCGACCACCTTCGGGCGCG
>NQII01001296.1:77073-108591 GCA_002778355.1 Clitarchus hookeri
GACGAGGCGGCGGCGACCCCGGGGCAGAGCTACCTGTATCCACAGCTTGCCGCTGATCTTCCCGCCTACATCTTTGGCCCCGAGCTGTCCCTGCTGCCGCCGCCATCCGGCCTGGCGCTTGCCGCCAACGCCAAGCGCGAGAAGAACTACATCCGGTTCGGCTAGACTTCACCAGCCGACTACTATCACCCTTACCTTCAATGTGGATGGAGCTCATCCCACAACTATTACTTTCACAAACCATTTGATGTACGTCACAAACTGAACCGAACTATATGAGGAAATAACTATTTTCAGACTGATTTGTACATTGCATTACTATTACAAATATATCATATATATTTAACATTTTGTTCTTCCAGATATATTACAATAAAAACTCCCAAATCGTGAAGCAAAAATTATCTTTGGAATTAGAATTACAGTTTTAACTATTTTCCCTTTCAAGTTGATGGTTACTATTTTATAACGTAATTCTAAGTTGTTCTGAATACATGTTATTCTGTTAATGAACATAGTTTCAATACTTAATATATAAACATTTCAACCTGATTAGTAATTAACGAATTTTTTTCGTATATTCATGTTTCATACTGATTTCTCAGACAAATTGGTCATTATGATGACTTGATTGAACTGTGTCCATTGCCGACCATGAGATTAAATACTAATCTCACACACATACAGAACTCAGCAAGACAAAAAACGAAAGAACATTTTACAACACCACAGACATATGATTAGGAAAAGTTGTCCAATCAAACCATCATAATAACATGAACTTACCATTGCCACTAAACTTCAATGNGACATATGATTAGGAAAAGTTGTCCAATCAAACCATCATAATAACATGAACTTACCATTGCCACTAAACTTCAATGATGAAATTGGTCTCTCCTCCTTCAAAACAAAGATAGTTCTAGTTGGGAGTTCATTATGATCTTTTATTTGTCAACATTTCAAGAAACAAAATTAATTTTTGTGCACTATACACTTTAATGAAATACCAATTATATTTTAAATATTTTACTTGTATATGAATTTAAAATAAAATGAGGCACTACCGTAGTGATACTAATATCGAAATGTTACTACTCGCGATACAATACATTTTTTATTTCAAAGGGCATACATTTATTCCTCACACAAAAAATTGCAACATAAGTGTGGCGATTAAAACAAAAAATAAATAATGTAGAAGAATGGAACTCGTGGATTTTGTAAATTTAATTTCTGTTTTGATACTAAAAATACATGCCACAACTCGTGAGTGTTTGTGCAAAGAACATTGCTGGAAGTTTTTGAATCCAAATCTCCAAATTGTTATTTATTGTTACGCCCCATTTCCAAATTCTTTCTAAAGTATAATGCTGACTATAGTAGAAACACAATGTGCCTAAGAAATTGATAAACGCTCACTTTATATTTAAGGATACAATTTGTTATATTTTAATTAAATTTATTACTTCCACTACTATAAAATTTCCAGTTCATTTGACCGTACAGTTAAAAAATCACATTTAAATTGGTTGTTAACAATGGAATAATATAATTAAAAATATACACTTAATATTTGAAATGGAGAAGAAAAATCACGCTATCATTTTATTGTTTAGTATTTATTACCGCTACGGCTTGTGGGACATTTTCAGATGTTGGCTTAAAGCATAATGTCATCAGAAAACAATTAACCTGCTAGAGACAGTCCGAGAATAAATATACTTAAAACAATTATTTTCTTTAGTTTTGTGAGAAACATACCCTTTGCAGTTTCTCAACATCAATAACGCTTTCTATACGTTTTTGGGCAAATACAGCAACGATTTTATGAACGTAGTGATAACACCAGCTATGATTCACCAATTTGCAATATTTTTACTTATTTAAAGGAAACAATTAATTGGTTAAAAGTGCTTGTTTCATCTACAAATCTTAGCACAACTTTCAGCATTCGCATGACTTCGCTATGAAACTTATCTGTTTTATTTTCTTAAACTTTGGTTAAAGTTGCGAGGTATATTCTAATGTCACTTCATATTGTTACAATTTCTCAAAAATCAGTAGGCTAAACCAGGTTCGTTAAGGGATGGAGGTCTTAATTAAACAAAAGTGTTAATTTAAATTTCCTAATTTATTAAAAATAATTGCAAATAAAATACTTTGGTCTCAATATCTCACAATAAATTGATATTTCTTGACATTTACAATTAATAAATTCAATCAGTACAATTTTAAAATACCTCAAAGACAGTAATGTAATTGAATAACTGAAATCAGTCATAATAAGCAGGATAGAAAAATGTTATGAATTACTTTATACCTCATATGTCCATATTTGGCAGTTCCAATATTTAAAATAAAATACCTATCACATGCTCTTACAGTCCCACCTCAGTTTAGTCCAGATCTCACCACATTGTAAAAAAAATGGCAATTTTTACTGAGAAATTGTTTGTAATTTTACAAATGCTCATAACAGTACAAAGATATCTCTTGTAAAACTACTCGTCTGTAAAACTACAAGGGTCGTGTTTGTAATATACCTCAAGAAATGTTTGTACTATACTGGCCCGTATCCACGAGCTTCAGGAAAATGGTGGACACTCAACAACGTAAAACCGTATATAGCTGTTTGTGCAAAAACCATGGGCGATATAAAGTGTAAAAAATATATATACATATATATATATATATATATATATATATATATTGCAAATTTGAATAACGCAAAATACTTTAAACAACTAAAATTTTTATTATTAAAAGATTATTTCAATAGAACATGACCGAATTAATCATTAACTCTTGTCTAGCTACACAGAACTTTTACATAGGCTCTCAAGACCTCGTTGTTAAGAGCCGTCCAAATCTCTCAACTAAGCAACCGAAATCTTAAAATGAAACAAATATATTTTTCTTAATCAAATAACGTCATATTATTTTGTAGGCACTTGCAGCTATGTTTACTATAAAAAATAAGTTTTAAGTTCGTAAGACAAGTTCGTCTTGTGGTTAAGGGTGCGGGCTAGGAACACAGATGGGTTCTAGTCCCAATACTGGCAAAGTGTAACATTTTTCCTTCTCAAATTACATTTTGAAATATTTTTGTTTTAGTTATTCTCTATTATTAATTCATCACAATCAGTTTTCTAGTAGAAAAAATTTAGTCACACTTTTTAATAATGTAACTCGTAATTTAATGCTATCATTTTTAATATTACAAATTTATGTTTTGCAGATTTTACAAGAAAACTTTATAGTTTTACAAAGGATTTTCTTGGCAAGTGGGTTTCCAAGGATTTTTAAGTATAAAATAATTTTTTGGAGTGCAGCCCGCAATGTTCTAAGAGTTCTCCGAGCGCCCTCGTGCACGGTAGCCTTCACTAGTCGGGTATCACGCCCTCTCGTCCGTTCACACCACAAACATCTCGTCCGCCGTCGTCTCGCAATCTCCCGTCGTCGTCCGTCCCCTTCACCGATGTCCCTCGCCGCACTCGACTTCGCCATTTCACCCCACCCAGCAAAATACTTCTACCAACAGACTGCCGTCCGTCCAACTGCGGCTGAACTTATAGTGTGGTAGGCGCTCGCCTAGAAATGTCTCCAAATGCCGCTTTGCGCTGAGGGCCCTAGTTCCCAGAATATTCATGCGCATCCTCTTAAGTTGTAGGCTTCCCCGGCAGGGGGGAGGAGGGGCCGTAACGCCAGCCAGGTCAGCTGCCAATCATTCTCAGCCGCCGGGCGACAGGACAGCGGGCGGGTCTGCCTGGAGTGGGGAGGGTCGAGGTGNCCCCCCACAGGGCTGAGTCTGCGCATAGTTCTCGCGCCCCGTGTGGCAGTCGGCGCGTAACAATATATAAGACTGGAACATGTAAATCACTACATAGTATAAAAGGAAGTCCCTGGCACGCATCTGTCTGTCTGTATGACTGCGCTAATATCGATAACCACTGAACAAATTTGGACGCAGGTTTTACTGTTATGATCTGCATTTATCGAGGAAGGTTTGTGTGTATTTAAAATTTCCCTAGTACTCATAGGAGCTGAGAATTAACGGTATTAGTGAATCAAGTCAAGAAAAAAGTTTGCCGCCAGCGTGCTCTCATGGAATACGCTGCCTAATCCTTTAGAGATATAACAAAATCATGTAAAAAAGAATTGCGTGAAATTAAATGATCTACAAAAAAGGTCTGTGGTAGCATATATCTTTTTTAAATTCATAAGTAGTAATATGCGTATTTACAATTTAAATTACGCAGTAAAAACAAACGTAAAATTCACTGTATTTTATAACCATAAAGAACTTAATGTTTATCAAAATAAATTAATTCATTGAATCCTTCTGATATGCCACCACACAAACTGATTTTAAAAGTTGGAGCCCCCTTAATTTTATTGCGAAATATAAATTCACTGAAATTATGCAACGGGACTTGATTACAAATAAAAAGTTTAAAAAGTTATCTCATTGAAGGTACTATTCTAACTGGGTGCGGTACTGGAGAAACTGTTTTAATACCTAGAATACCAATGATTCCCTCGGATTTGCCTTTTAGTTTTAAAAGAGTACAATTTTTAATAAGAGTTTGTTTTGGTATGACCATAAATAAGGCACAGGGTCAAACACTTAATGTGACTGGAGTAGATTTAAGTGGAGCATATTTTTCACACGGACAACTACACGTAGCCCTTTCAAACAGAAATCTTTTTGTGCTAGTGGTCGGAGGCAAAACGATTAATGTTGTATACAAAGAAATTTTCTAAACCACTATCATATAATATTGTTATATTAGAGATGTATGAATGTAGATAAAGCGAAGGAGGTAGGTATGTCAGGATCGTGGTAAATTGAGGTATATTATCTCTGCCTACCCCTCTGGGAGACTGCGTGACGTGTATGTATGTAATATGTGATAGTGGTATACTAATTTAATATTATGTAATATTGTAATTGTCTTTTCCCAATTGATTTATTAAAGTATCGCTGTAAAAACTGAACTGTACGCGGGCGAATTTGTAGCTAGTTATGTTATAAAATTTTACGAATTATCTTTACAGTAGCCTCATTAGAAAGGGAATTTTTCACTTCAGCAACCACAAAATCTTTATATTTGTTCAAATGGTTCAGTGAATTGTTTAGAGTAAAAATTTGTGTACAACAAATAATACTGTTTTATAATAGTGCCTGCCAAATATTTTATGCTGATGGCAAAACCATTTCGTATTTTCTCCAGAACTATATTTCAGCTACCTTATACCGGTACTGCTTTTCTCCGTCCCTTAAAGTTTTGCAATTTTTGTGTCACTTTCTTAGAATACTTCAACTTATACAGAACTATGCTTTGTTGTTCAATTTTCTCCAAATACATCAATTAAGATAGCAATATGCGATACCCAGTCTTCATTTCAAGCGAAGCTGTAAATCAAAATTTTGATCTTTAACTTGCACCGAACAATGGGTCCACTGCAAATAAAATGTAAGGCCATGATAATTTATTGATAGATAAATTTAATCTGTTAGTACAATGTAAACATATATATATATGTCCTATAAATGGCCTCTATGATCACCAGGGAATAAAAGTGGCTTATGATTACCGATATGATGGTTATTTAGGTCGTTTTAGCAACCGAATAGTTATAATCATGTTAACTGGAAGTATGCGCGATAATAGGTAGTTTTTTGCACATTGGTAATAGTAGGCATATTCAATGTACAAGCTAGAATAAAAATTATTTTTCTGCGTTGGCTACAAGTATTATGGGGTAATTTTTGTTTTATATATATATATATATATATACACANAGTAGGCATATTCAATGTACAAGCTAGAATAAAAATTATTTTTCTGCGTTGGCTACAAGTATTATGGGGTAATTTTTGTTTTATATATATATATATACACATATATATATATATATATACACATATATATATTTTTTCTGCTTGATTTTGTCCGCGCATTGCTTATATTACTTTCGAAATTTTTGATAGTTTACACAGACGTGTTTTCGCCATTCATTTGTCGTCTGGTATGCAGCAGTGTATTAACTATATTACACCGGGATTCGGGGAACTGCTTTCATAGAAGGTAAAATGTTTCCATACTAAATTCGCGAAATAAATCAAATTAAATAAATGAGAGACACAATTGATACTGCCTTTACCTTTACAAGGCTCCAGCTAATGTTATGTTGCATAGTATCCTAAGTCACGAGATTTTTAAATAGTTTTTTTTTCTTTCAAAATATGACTGTAAGAGGAAGACAATAAAATATTGAAGATTGGCATTGGCAATAGTAGCAAGGCTGGAACTAGAAATTTAGAAAGTTTTCCTTCTCACAGAAAGCTTGGGTACAGTGTAACGTGCTATTGTTCTTACCTGCAATATTAAAACGATCACAGTTACCTGTAACTGAACATTTCAGGCACATTTCCTTCTCTGGACGAGCCTTCTATGTATTTTTTCCAGCGTTTAATCCAGGAGCGATACAATTTTATTTTAACTTATTTACATAAATCATAATGTTTACAGAGCTACTCATCGGAACATTTGAAACATTCTTAGATGAAAAATTTTAAGCTACGGCAGGAACAAATGTTGGATGGAGCAAGATTTAAACACTGGGTTCGAAGTCAACAAGGCACATTTTAATTTTATTAATATCAATGAAGCTTGCCCTTTCATTTCCTCTGAGATCTGCCGCGCATCCTTATCACGCAAGTACAATGATTTCACCGTCTGTTGTAAAAGTAAATTATTTTCTCTTAAATACTATCACGCTTTCTCAGCTTTTCTGTCAACACCAAATCGTAATTCACAGGAAAAAACAAACGCGCCCCCGGGTGGGCTCGAACCACCAACCTTTCGGTTAACAGCCGAACGCGCTAGCCGATTGCGCCACGGAGGCAACACGACGGTTGTGGTTAATATAATAATTATATTAAATTTTCTTACTAAAAGCGTTTATTCAATTGTAAGCACACATTTTATTCGTCTTACCTTACATCATACGAACTGGCAAAGGCGTTCATACGAATATTTGCGTTTGTTGCATAAACGGCACAAAAGCGTGAGTTATCTATTGGGCACAGCAACGGGGATTATGATTATTGCTATCGTGTTATCATTTTATTCATAGGTATAGTCTGGACAAGAATCTATCGCGAGGAGAAACCATTGGACAGCTATCTAAAGGATAGTCAGTTGCATAACCACTGCTCGAAAGACGTAGTACATGTTTTGTTGTTATTCCGTAGTGCAAATTTTATCCAGTGGTATATTCAGATGTTGTAATACATGTCCTAACATTACAATGCCCGACATTATTCGAGTTCAGATACAAAAATTACCCTCATATGAAAATTACCTGGCATTGGGACATATAAAAAACCCTATTGCATTAACAAAACTATTATTTTTTCTGCGTTTTAATAACATGATTTCAGTATATATTTTAAAAGTAATATTTTCTCCAGGAAGCACTGAGCGTGGGCTGTGAGCAACGCCTATATAATTATACTCTATATAGGTTTCTCACAATAATAATAATAGGTTCCATAAAAGAAAACGCAACATTCTGTAAGTGCCGAAGCAAAACATTTGCCACTTTCGCAGAACTTTCCAAGTTTCAGTTTTCTATGATGTATAAATGCAAATTTTACAGAAATTTACAAATAAAATGTAAAAATCACAAAAAACCCTTGGTCCTAGTCAGCACTAACTTTAAAAGTGTAATCGAACACTTTTATATTTATTTCTGGCGTAGTACGGCGAAGAAAATATTCGAAAAAAAAATTGGTTGTCTGTAAAGTCGGTTTACTGACGATAGTTGAACGTGACAACGTCTTAAGAAAATACTGATGGAATGGTAGCATTTTTCAAAAGAAAATTTTAATTTCATTTGTTTAATAGATTTGTATGTATATAGAGAAGGAGGTAATTGGAAATCACAATGAAATTGATCAAGTGAGATTTATTTGTACGCATAAATACAATTATGTCAATTTTTTTTTTTCAATTTAATAGTTTTTACAAGTATAAATGTGCGTTGAGCAATTGTTTTACAACTTTTAAACATGTGTAATATTTAATTTCTTACAATCTGTGTTATTCTGTTGAGAATAGGACGATGATAGGAAAAGTAGGAAATGAAAGGGAGTGTTTCGAGTTTAATGTGTCTTGAAAAAGTCAAATCGATGGTGGTGCCTCCTAGTGTTGTTGAGTTATTAACGTCTGATGCACAATCGACATTAAACATGTCTTTCATGAATTTGATGAATGTTTTTTCGCTCGTTCCGCGCTCTCGCTTGCACTTCAAGCCTTACATGGAACGCCTCAGAGCGAGGTAACGCCGCATGAGTCATGTTTTTTCGTGCGTGCAGCCGGCTCTATCGAATTATAAGACGTTGTCACGTCAAAATGTGTCTGAACAAAAAACATTTACAACTCAAAAATTTGAACGAGATAATTTTAAATTAGTCGCTATAGAGGAAAATTAAATATATATTATATATATATAAACAATCTTTGCAAATACTTTGGACGTTATTGAAAACTATTACCATGTTAAGTTTTAATCTTACAAATTTCCAACAGCTGGAGACATTGAAATGTTGTGAAAAACAGCAAGTGTATTAATTGTCATGTTGAACAAATTGTGTTTCATGAAGAGGCCGGATTCCAACTGTGCGGTAAAATTAACAGGTGTAATGGTAGAATATGACCCAGTTCTTGATGTGCAGCACAGACTTTTTGTACCGGCCCATAATGGGTGTACGGCTTACGCCCGGTGAGGTGTTAGTTTCCTCATCCACTTTCGGAGCCCACCTGGCCTGTGACGGGTGTTGTGCCGGGATTACGATGACTTCACGTGACACGCATCACGCTTTACCTTCACGTGTACGTAAAACGTGGTCTTTTTGGGTGGTGTAATACGGTGCTTCACGTAGGCACGTAAACTTTGTGCACTGAATTAAAATGTTGAGGATAAGTTTGGTTGCTTTCCGGATTGAAAACTCTCAAAAAATTCTCGTTATACAGAAGTATGTGTGTTTCAATATCGATGTGGCAAGTACAGGTAGCGAAAGTATTGCGTTCTTGATCTATACCAAATTTGAAAACAACTCGGATATCGTCATAACCTCAAAAAAAACGAAATGTCTTTGGGAGATAATGACACGTTTTTCGTATACATTGAATACATCGTATGCAATAAACTTTGAGCTGCTAAGAAAATTAAAATGTTGTTTAATGAGATAGGCTTATTAAAATTTTCAAACTTAACAGTAAACCTCTGAGAAGCATCNAGAAAATTAAAATGTTGTTTAATGAGATAGGCTTATTAAAATTTTCAAACTTAACAGTAAACCTCTGAGAAGCATAATTTATAAATTGCAGCAACGTAAAGCTCCCTAAATTTTTGTGGATTAAAAAATACATAATTATAGTCTAAATTCTATTACACTTTCTACTTAATTTATGAAATAAAATTATATATGCTGTAGATTGTTTAAANTAATTATAGTCTAAATTCTATTACACTTTCTACTTAATTTATGAAATAAAATTATATATGCTGTAGATTGTTTAAAAACGTGAGCAGACGACATCGCGAAAATAAAAACAAAGCCATGAAAAGCAAAGATAAAACAACAACGTCCATATCGTGAACAGCCAGCGAGATCACGTGGTGCAGAATCACGTATCACGCGTCACGCAAAAGATAGAAATTGACAAACTTTTCCATCGCGTGAACTCCACGCGAAGTGATCGTGATACGTCTCTTTGGAACACATTAGTCGATGTGTAGTTGGCTTACGTGAACGTGTTGCTCGTTGCATGTTACGTGAAACGCGAAGTCACCGTAGTCCCCGGCGCGAGGCTTTGCCAGGCGGGACTGGCCTCGACTATGGGTACAGTACGCGTCCCTCTCGGCGTCGACCTCGATGGGGGGAGTCCCGTGCTCTGAAGTGGACGGGGCCAACCGGATTGGGATCGTGCTGGTAGTCGCTAACTCTGTACGCCAGAGCAGATCTGGAGAGGTTCCTCTCCTCTTGTGGAACGGCCGGGCGGTGGGGTTCAGAAACTCTCCGGCTGCGTCCTGTAGAGACGCTAGTGGCATCGATGTGACCCGGGTCGTACCACACGCTTAGTGGTGAGTACGATGAGTCTCAGTGCTTAAGGTTGGCTGGACCGTGCTGTACCTGTGAATCAGACAGGGCTTCGGTTCTGGTCAACTGGTCAACTCAGGTGTTAAGCTGGGACGCCTGAGATGAAAGGACGTAACCATTTCCCTCCACCGATTGGGCCGTCGTGGCTGTGGTAAATACTAAACGTATACCCATCCAGTTGTGTAATATATATATATATGTATATACTAACTGTGCCCACGGCTCCGCTCGCGTGGACTACAGAATTACACATATATATGCTACCGTGGAGTTTTTGTTTAGGTCTTTTTATTTTACACAATTCTTTACTACATGATATTGTTCCATCTTTAACGGTTTAGACAGCGAATTGCAAGAGAACGCGCGGGTGGCAAACTTTTTTTTCCCGACTTGATTCACTATTATCGTCACTGCTTATTCCTTATGTTACTTTACGTAACAAAATATATACTTAANTGCACAGTTTCGATATCATGTAAAAACAGAGATATCACTGAACGGCTAGTCTAGTTTATCGCACAGAATGGAGATTAAAAGGAGTGGAGTGTTTTCTGGTGGCTATAAATTAGAGAACTTCTTGATTATTGTGGGATTTTTAAAAAATATATCTGACTAGTTTGTGGTAGTTATTTTTTAAGCTACTAAATTGTACTTTTGGGTAACTGGTTTAGAATAATACTGTCATAATCTTCTTCAGTACTGTATGTTATCGGAATTAAACAAAAAAATAATTAAATTAACTGGCGCATATTAACTACAGTATTTGAAAATTTCATGAAAGGCTTCCTAATTTATGGCATATATTATGAGCGCAGAAACAGTATACAATATCGCCTCAGTAGTGGACTCGAAATATACTACTTCTGTGATTCCCACTGCCAATCAATTCAATTGACTCGTCTGCTGGATATATGCTGCCATTATGCCGAGACTACCCGTATCAGGAAACAGAGCATTGTCTTCATCTTCGGCTGTTACTTGTCACAATCTCGCGATTTAAGCGTAATATATTTTCGTACATAATTAAAAACTAAAATAAAATTTTCAATCTCTTTAATATTTACAATTTTATCTAAAAATCTTATATCGTTCTTCTTTATATAAGTTATACCAACTTTGCCTTAAGCTGTCACAAACATCTGCATTTAACTGATATATACAATATAAAACTGAATTACATTGGTAATGTTTGTTTAAATCATTACCATGTAGCTGAGAAACAGTTATAAAAGACCATCAAAACAAAAATATATAACTAGCAATAACGTCAATTCACAGGCACACACAAAACCAAATATACACCTGTTAAGATAGAGTACTTAAGTTAATTTTGAAATATTTTTTATACCCACTTGTTTACTATTACATGTATTTACATTAAACCCAATTTTCCCGCGATGGCAAGAAAGCTGGAAGGT
Organism: Clitarchus hookeri; assembly: GCA_002778355.1. NCBI lineage: Eukaryota > Metazoa > Arthropoda > Insecta > Phasmatodea > Phasmatidae > Clitarchus > Clitarchus hookeri. The sequence continues at coordinate 88,669 of NQII01001296.1, forward strand.
TTGATGGAGAAGAGGGCAAAATCAGGTATTTGAGATAACGAACTTCGGCACGGAAATGCGCGGTAGAAAGTTAGAAGCCAAAATTGATTGCTGTAGTTTGCAAGAGATTGGGTAAGCAACCCCGCCAACATGTAGGAGTACATTACAGAAGGTTGATAGAATAAAACGCCTCTAATTCNAGAGATTGGGTAAGCAACCCCGCCAACATGTAGGAGTACATTACAGAAGGTTGATAGAATAAAACGCCTCTAATTCACCAGATGTTGTGATATATAATTTCGAGGTTGTTAGCCCGTTGACGTAAGGAGTGGTTTGAAATGCAAACCTGTGAACGATAACAATGTTCGCCCACTTGATAGCGCCTAGTGGAGTATGCAACCCTGAGAACGGTTGAGATTTCCGGGTGGCGCGGCGCTAAACAGTGTTCATACTCAACAGCTCAGGCCTATAGCGCCGAAGGGGATTGATGGGGAATGGAGATGTAGAAGCGACGTAGAGCAAANAGAGATTGGGTAAGCAACCCCGCCAACATGTAGGAGTACATTACAGAAGGTTGATAGAATAAAACGCCTCTAATTACCAGATGTTGTGATATATAATTTCGAGGTTGTTAGCCCGTTGACGTAAGGAGTGGTTTGAAATGCAAACCTGTGAACGATAACAATGTTCGCCCACTTGATAGCGCCTAGTGGAGTATGCAACCTTGAGAACGGTTGAGATTTCCGGGTGGCGCGGCGCTAAACAGTGTTCAAGTGCCTAAAATATTTTTTCTATGTTGTGAAGATATTTCGTGGTTTTGTTATCAAATACCAACAAAAATTTGACAAAAATACCAAATAAATTTCAAAATTACTTTAAGATACTTTTTAAACAATTTAATGCATTTTAACAATAAATAACTTTTATAAAATTGTTTTTTTTTGTTATTATGGTGACATTAGCAATTAGTTTCAACTGTAACCAAACATGCTGCAAAATTTTGAAGTTTGCATGCCAAAACATATAAATTAAAATTTCCGTAACTTCCAAATTTAGTTTTTGAAAATTAATTTATCATATTTTTCCCACTTTACTCAGACAACTATTAGACATAATAGCACAGAATTATAAAATACACAACAAATGTAGCGACTGTCTTTTGGCACTTTAACATACTCAACAGCTCAGGCCTATAGCGCCGAAGGGGATTGATGGGGAATGGAGATGTAGAAGCGACGTAGAGCAAANCATACTCAACAGCTCAGGCCTATAGCGCCGAAGGGGATTGATGGGGAATGGAGATGTAGAAGCGACGTAGAGCAAAACTGGGGGAAAGGTGGTACCACGAGTAAAACATACCGACCAACGGCAACACCCACCATTTTTACCACTTTAGAAAAGCATTGAAAACCAACCTTCGAAAAAAATATCCGAACCGTACCTAGATATATTTAAAAGTAAGCTGAGATAATTGTATCTACTCTAATTTCGGAGGCAAAGGAAGAAGTGCCACGTTTTAACGTCTTATTAAAATGTGTCATTTTTTAATTAGTGGTAACCGAATTCAGGTTTTGCACGCGTTAAGTTAGAAATTAGTAGAAATGTTAAGTATATAAATTTTAAAAAATTTTGCGGCGTCACTTTATTGACGCACTGATTCTACAAGAAGATGACAATATTAAAAGAAGGAGCTAAGCAAGACTTTCAGAAGTGTTCGATAAACCTTCAACCACACTACTCTAGCAGGCAGGCCTGCTTTGTGTTAACTCTGCGTGACGCCATTCCCCGACGTTAACAATCAGCAGCGACGTGACCAAAGCGTTTATTCCAAGTTTAGATATCGATCCCGACGAAAGTGTTCCTATCGATTAAAACCAATGAACATAACCGACAACCGTTCAAAACTGTATTCTAGGAGCACCATCGTTATATGCTGTTCACGGTAAAGGGAGCACTTTTGAGACCCTAGTTATTTTTTTTCCTACCAGCCACTTTTTATCCTTCCCCCACTTTTTAAAATAAATATTACCATGTAAGAAATAAATACAGTGAATATATTTCACCGGACTCGAAATTCAATGTCTAAGGCTACTATAAAATATATTTATTGACTATTATTCCAAATGAGAGGGCTTCAAATTGCGCTCACTTTACCGTGAATAGTTTGTACAAGGTCTCACTCATTCTGCAATTCCCGGGTTTTACGAGCGCCCCAACACAACCCTTCTTCCTCTACATCCGTATATTCAGGCAGGCAACATGAATGAGTGAAGTGAGTGAGTGGAGAGATTTGGGCGGCTCTTAATATCGAGGTCTTGAAATCCGATGAGGGTGAAGTGAAGTGAGAATGGAGCAGCGTTGTAATGCATGGGTGGGGGAAACGGGAGATCCCGAGAAAACCTGTCGACCAGCGGCATCGTCCGGTACGGTTCCCACATGCGAAAATCAGGTGACCCAACTGGGATTGAACCCGGTTTGCCTTGGTGAGAGGCAAGCAGACTAACCGCTCAACCAGCGTGACCCCATTTTGCCATATTGGTGTATTTATTTAGCATAATATCTTGTGGCCCGAGTAGAATGATTATCTGCGTCCGGAGACCATGTAATTTAAATGCGACAAAGTTGGCACCTGGCACAGGCGCCGGCCGGCCGCCATGTTGTGGCGTCACCCAATCGCAATCCTGGACCTAGGTGAACTTTGACCTTGACCTTAAACACATGTCCGTGACCTTGAAATACATTTATATCAAAAATATTCAAAAAATTTCAAAACAATTTTAAAATCCCTAAACTATTTATAACAATTAAAAAATATATATTTTAAAAAAATTGAAGATGTACATGTAGGAGGTCCTGGGTTCGATGACAAGTGGATCGACTAAGCTCCCGACATGACCAACCCTCGCCAGTGTCCATTTTGTCAGCTATGTTAGATGTCGGTGACCTTGACCTTTTACATTGATCCCTTTGACTTTGAAGCAAAAAAAATTCTACAAAATCTCTAAAAATTATAATAACTTTAAAATATTTACAAAAAATCCCAAAAATTTATTAAAATATATTTAAAAAATTTATAAAGAATAATACAGAATTTATATTAAAAAACGAACATTTCCAGAGGACCCACCACAACCTACACTCGTCAATTTTTTTAATTAGTTATTTAATCGGTCAATTACTTATATTCGCTCGACCACTTACACGCCATGCCATATCTACTGTCCATTTATTTTTAGTACCACCCACTAGAGCGCGCTGGTAAGTTCAGATGTTCCAGTCCATCAGGTCGTGAGGCATACCCGAGAAACGTAATCTGTAGTCACGGATGAGAAAAAAAAACATTTTTTTTAGGAGATGGGGCTTTTCATATGTACGACGTGTCGTTTCAGCGCCAGCAGCGACGGCGACGACAGGCGTGGGTTGGTACCACGTGCAGTACCCACGACTTGGCAGCCGTAAGTTGTACTTTGCTCTTCCTGTAACACCAGCTGTCGAAGGCGTGCGGTCGCCCGGAACCAGGGAAGGAGCTCGCAGCTCGTTCGACTACAGTGGCCTCACGCCAGCTACGTTAAATTTATTATTCAAACAGAGATCGACTGCATATTCATTTATCATGTAAAACTTTAATAAGTTGCAAAAAGAATTCACGAATGCGTGTTTACTTTATCATACAAACATTAATACGCTGAAAAAAAAAGAAACAAACTTTTACTATCTTTAGTCCATTCTAGAATACACAAGACACATTGACAGGAGGATCCAGGTTTGACACTTGGGAAAAATATACATGTTACCATACTGATCGAAGAAAAAAAAANACACATTGACAGGAGGATCCAGGTTTGACACTTGGGAAAAATATACATGTTACCATACTGATCGAAGAAAAAAAAAACAGGTAGAACATACTTATGGATGAAAAAAAAACACTCCTCACACACATTCCTAACACCTTTATTTCTNAAAAAAAAACAGGTAGAACATACTTATGGATGAAAAAAAAACACTCCTCACACACATTCCTAACACCTTTATTTCTTATAAAACATAATTTCTTTAAAACAAAATTAGAGCCAGCGCACGGGGAAAATATTGTATATAGAAGTCTCTGCATCTTCCATTCATAATCTGATACACGCTAGCTAACAAGACTTGGAATATTTCACACCTGAAACATTAATTCTAGCATAAATATTTATTATGTTGATCATGTCTATATACAGACACATCAAATGTGAAACAAAATTTAGTACAAAAATTTAAATGTTTAACCCCTTACACCAAAGTCAATTTTGAAACAATCTACAGGAAAAAGAAAACCTCGCACGCAAGTTGCCACAGGAAATAAATTAGCTTTAATTCGTAAACAATGTACATCATGGTTATAATCCATTGACGGTTACTTCACACTTTTCTGAACCCCTGCTAAAGTTTTACTTTCATCATATTCCTCCGCCTCGTGCAAATAAGCTTATTTGAGTGGATAAAATTACACCAAAGGACAACGCACCGAATTCGCTCGCACTCAGTTGTAATAATGTTTTGCATGAGAACTATTTCTTACTAGGCGCTACCAACACACAAGTTTTCTCACAGTTTTTCTTTATATTTGTTATAAATGAATTATAATTTGTAAATAAAGCACAGCAAAACTTCAATTTAACGATAAATAAGATACTTTCATGTTAACAGAGGTATAAAACGCTTGTGATAGACCTGCATGGCATATTTAGGAAATAACTAAACACGTCACACTTGGGGTGATTTTTCAAAGGTTTGATTCAAAAAGTGTGAGAAACCGCGAATAGACTATAGCCCGGGAAGGACCCTACCAGACGAGTTGAAAAAACTTCTGGCCGACTCGCTAGCTGCTAACTTATCATCGCTGCCCTGCCAGGAAATATATATTTTTTTTTGTGAAATTATATTTCGTCCTTGTATTATCTTCGCTCAGTTTGAACTCATGGTCGCACTTCAAGCCGACACCTGACTACTGGCAGACCAACTTCTCAAAAAAATGACCCCTAAATGACCAACAATAACCCACAATGACATATAATGACTCATAAATTACCCCTGAAGACCCCTAACGACCCATAAATTACCCATAATGACACGCTGCCAATGATTATGGCGAGAACGAATGCTGCACTCGTCAACTCATCACCAGGTGCAACAGTGAATGTGCCTTCGCCTTCCACAATGCACCACAATATTTCCATGATGTCATGGACACATATATAGGTAGTTGGGTTAATTTTATGGTGCTTAGTTTGATAGAGGTGTTGGTGAGTGGCAGTTCGTCGCAGCAGGTGATGGTATCTGGCATAAATATTATGGAGACGTCGGTTGTGGGTCCAGCAAAAGCACCATAGGGTTCTTCACATGGGACACGGGCAGCAATAGCACCACCATTGCCATCTTCAGTCATGATGTCGACAGCGCCATCGACTTCTTTTGTCGAGACGTCTTTAATGGGGTCGACAGCAACATCGGATGAACTGACAGCACAATTTCTTACTGCAACATCTGTTTCTTCGACTGTACCATCCAGTTCTTTGGCTGACCTGTCTCCACCAGAGTTCGGGACGCCGCCTGTATCACCACCACCAGAGAAATTTATCCCTGCAGCTACTGCGACAAGGTATTTTCGCATCAACACACACCACGGCACTATGAATTTCGTGGCTGTATGAACAATACCAACCACATTAAATATCTGTGCTTATTGTGTGGGTCGCTTTCATAATGCAATGATACTTACTGTAAACATGTAAGATCATGCAAAGTTAAACTGTTGGTCTCATCGATGCCTCGGTGCCGGATCTGCAACAGAGAGTTATTGCGGCCTCCGTCGGCGGAGTGATGGATGGTGATATCGATCATATGGCTCCACTGTCAAAATCTGCTGCGACCAGTATGAACGACGAACCTGGTACCTCATCATCACGAGCAACATCTCTTTCCACGAAGGCATCTTCATTCATGGTTCCTGCTCCTTTCGACGTGACGACAGCCGAACCATCTGGGACCGTTATTTTATTATCTGCGGAACTTTCTGTGGCATATCGATGTCGCTTCTGCTGAAAGGAATTTGCCTTCAAACTTAATGCATGGTGGCACATAGTTCAGTAGTGCCCGAATAGTTGGTTTCATATTTAACGAGTTAGAACTGAAAGTGATGTTAATACGGAAGCAGACTTTTCACAGTCGAACATGAATGATTTTGTACTTAAAATGCATACAATAATAAATTTACCATAAATTTTTTAAAACAAAATATTCTATTCGGAATAGTTCTAAGATGTTATTGTGATTGAGGGCATGCACTAACAAATAATACAATGGTTATAAAATAATGAATATATATATATATATATATATATATATATATATAGCAGGCATAATACACAAAAACAAAATTAAATATTGGTATGAGGAATTGTGCTATGATCAATTTTTATGACTGAAAGGCAGTGTGAGCGAGCGGGGTTATGAATTTACGTGATCCTCGATTTTTAGAATTTGGTGGGCCATGGCTGTGAGGTGTGGTGAGGTGGTGAGTGATGGTGAGAGGGAGCAAGGGTTGTTGAGGGATGTGAGGGGGTGGTGGGGTGGGCGATGGNGGGAGGAGGCGTGTAGATGAGTTGTGGTGTGTGCTAATATTTACAAAAATTTTGGGTACAGGTTTGTGTGTTGGAGGAGGGGGGAATCAATACATCCTCCGATGCCCTGGATACCGAAGTGGCAGGACGAAATTATTTAATTTTTATACAATAACATTTATTTATTTAATGGAAATATGATCTGCAGCGACACTCTAAACCGATATCATTATTAGTAATCCAAGGTGGTGGACTGATAATGTTTTATTTTTTATTAAAATATTTTTATGAAAATAATATTTTTATTACAATAGTTTCTTTGATGAGGGGGGGGGGGCGAACATCCAGCATGGCATCGAGCCCTGGCTATGATGACGCCTACCAATATGGCGGACGGCACCTACAAACTTGGCCGCCGTCCGCACCTAACAAGATGGCGGACAGATCCAAACTCCGATACATGATGCATATCCCCGCAGCCCCATAAGCACAATACTCACTTGCTAGCATCCCATTGGTTAAAACTACACCGGACACGCTTACTGTATTTATAACGTTGATAACTGGCTGGACGTTAGCAAATGAAGTAACGAGTTGACTGTGCAACAGTCAAAATTTCTTTATGAATGCAACGGTATTTACGGCTCATCGTGTTCATGTATGCAGATAGGTGTAGCCTTGCCCTGGGTACACTCCCGACACGCCATTATTATTATCTTCAAATAAGATTTGTTGTTAACCAAGGCAGAACTATTGTACAGGAGTTTAAAAAAAAAATTACCCACAAACTCCGTCAAGTGCACCTTCAAGACGAAAAGTATATACATGAGAAATAGCCTAACTCGCTTCCTAAGAATGGTACACGCCCTTAAAGGTGGAGACAAGCGATAGATTTATTGCGAATAGCAAGGGACAAAATTTACTTAGACCTCTGAAAGTACGTGTAGTGAACCAGTAAATGCGGTCCCCCCTACACCCCCCCCCCACACACACAGTAGGGAGGCGTCACACTTGCCTCCAATGCGACTGGATACACCTGTGTGGCAACCCCAATTTTTTTTCCATAACCCATTACTTATGTATACAGACAGTAATTTTCTGCAGACCTGTTATGTTCATTTACTGATACACCGCACGTACTTTCAGAGGTCTTAGTAAATTTGGTTCCATGCTATTCGCAATAAACCTGCTTCGCTTATCTCCACCTTTACGGACGTGTACCATCCTCAAGGAAGCGAGTTAGGCTAAACGTCATGTATTTGGGCACGGTTATTTGAGCAGTTTTGAAATCAACATTTGAAAAATGCCACTGCCTCTGCCTGCGTGTATTTTAACGGGCACACAGGCTGGCAGGCGTCCAGTTATGTTGGTAACGACGGAGGGAAAGTAGTTCCATGTATTAATATAGAATTAAAAGCCGTCGTTTAACAGTTGTGAATACCAAAATGATTAATTTTGCTTTCTGTTATTTTTAATGCATACAAGTGCAAGAACTAAAAAATTTGTAAAATACGTACTTTGTTAATAATTACACAGTTTCACTTGACCGACGCGTGAATAAAGGTGATAAGGCCCATGGCATTGTTGGTTTTACATACACTGGAGAGCCAAAAAAACTGGTATAGGCGTGCGTATGCAAATAACAGAGGTATGGAAACAATCAGGGTAACGCGATGAGGTCGGCAGCGCCTATATAAAACAACAAGCGTCTGGCAAAGTTTCTAGATCGGTTACTGCTGCTACAATGGCAAGTTATAAAGATTTAAGTGAGTTTGAACGTGGTGTTATAGTCGGCGCACGAGAAATGTGACATAGCATCTCCGAGGTAGCGATTAAATTTGGATTTTCGCGTACGACCATTTCACGAGTGTACCGTGAATATAGGGAATCCGGTAAAACATCAAATCTTCGACATCGCTGCTGCCGGAAAAAGATCGTGAAAGAACGGGACAAACGATGACTGAGGATAATCATTAAACGTGACAGACGTGCAACCTTTTCTCAAATTGACGCATATTTCAATGCCTTCTACATACCTTCAGACATTAGTCGAGTCCATGCCACGTCGTCTTGCGGCACTTCTGCGTGCTCGCGGGGGCCCTACACGATATTAGGCAGGTGTACCAATTTTTTTTGGCTCTTCAGTGTACTTATCGTATATACTTATGTGAAGAAACACTTGACGGAGTTTGTCGGTAATTTTTGTGAACTGCCTGTACACAGGGACGTAAATTCCGAGAATTCATCTGGCAGCAACGTAGACTTATCAGTCCTTTGCATACCCAGGCAACAATTATTTATTAATTAGCTACTGCCTTTGTGCGAGGCTTTATGTTATTCAATCCACTTGCACGTGATACAGTCACATTATTATTTCTTCCGGTTTATCACTGGCTAAAGAGATGCCCAGGCCTTGTCGCACTCACTGCGTTTCAATCATAAAACGGAACTTGAGTATATGTGCTTCAATTCTAGCTTGCCACTAAAAGTCGATATTAACGTTCCTCTAATATTAATACACACTAGCGAAACACTGAAACCATATAGTCTATTCGCGGTTTCTTCACACTTTTTGGATCAAACTTTTGAAAGATCACCCCATGTATGTTGCGTTTTGTTGTTTTCTAAGTATGTCATATATCACAAGCGTTTTATTATTCTGTTAGCATGTAAGTATCTTATTTTTGTTATTTGCAACTTTTAATTATATTTTATCTATAATATTTTATGTACAATTAATGTGAATAAAAACAGAGGGAAAACAGGCGTGTTGATAATGCCCGGTGAGAAATAGTTCTAATGGAAAGTATGATTAAAAGTGAGTGCGCACGAATACGATGCGCTGTCCCTTCGGTGTAATTTTCTAGACTTAGTTAAGTTTTTTTTGCGTAAGGCGGAGGGGTATCCTCGAAGTATAACTTGAGCAGGGCTTCAGAAAATTTGTAATTAACCGTGAATGGACTAAAGTGGTGCAAGATCTCCCTTCAGGGACAAAGACGTTTCCATGACGGAGCCCGAGCCACACTCGAGCTTAGATCTCAAGAGTATTATGGCGCCCCGCGACTGTCACGGCGTAATAACGGGCATGAGAATTGGCAATATCAACCAACCTGCACACGTGTTCCAAACGCGTCTCGACCGTTATAACAAACACGTGCAATAAGTGTGCAGCCATATAGGATTACATGAGGTGACCCCACTTCACCAGTACCACGTTAAAAAAGATACGAGCGCACACGTTGTTTGTGTCATGTAATTAAATATTTTCCAGGGGGCATCGTCATTATTAAAAACAATAATGTGAACGCCCTTGCCCGCTGCATTAAATGTAATTTTCAGATGCGATGCCTTGATAGGCAAATTAACAATTATCACACATACGTATTCTCATATTTATCTTAATTAGCATTTCTTCAAAATATATGATTACGGCATAAAAATAATGGCCCAGGCATATTTCTTTTGCTCTCTTTTTTTGCCCGAGTCAGTTATATCAACGGAAGAGGATTTCAAACAATTAACGGTTAACACAAATGCACCGTACTCCAAGAAGACCGCTAAAGGGTTTTCAGAGATCTGGCAACGTCGAAGTGTCATAAACAGCGCGGAATGAAATCCTGCTTCCATGCTAAACAGTACAGAGTTACACACGCACGTATTTCAGTGCCTGAATGTGTAAGAAACGGACACACATCAAGGACGCGAACTGGGAAGCGATACATAATGATAACGATTTAATATTTTCTATAAAATACGGAAATTAATGTCTTAATAATCCTTGGCAAATGTCACTTCTTGCTAAAGATATCGTAAAATACTACCCATGTCGTGCTCAAGAAATTTATCACACTCTGAACTTGAAACAGTGAGAATTGAGCCAAATAAGTTAAAACAGTGAGAATCTAGCTTCTGATATTCAGTGCCAAATTACTAATTAATACGGTGGCTGAATTTCACTGAAGTATTGGTGTTTTCCACTGAATGTCAAGAATTTAACTCCTGTAATTCTCTTGTTTACAGTTTATTTGCTTAATTCGCCAGTCAGCAGTAACTTATCAACTGACTTTCAGTGAATGTCATTTCACTGATTGATATCACTGATTCGGGCTTAGAGTGCATTCAACCCGTACATGCCTATTATAGTCTCAGCTTAATTTCCTTGTAGTTTGTATGTTACGTTTTTGCACGTGAACAAACTTTTTTCTATACTTGTTATTGCACCAAAAAAAATTCCATTTCTAATCTTACGTTTTATTTAATTTTTATCCTACTTTCCGAAGGAAAGAAAGGTGTATGAGATCACTTTCCTGTCTCTGTGTGTATGTGGATGGCTGTGTGGAGTTGTGTGTGGGGTTGTGTCTGTGTATGTGTGTGTGTGTGTGTCTACCAAATAGCTTTTGAACCAGTGAACTGAATTCAACCAAACTCTGTATACATATAGAACAAAGTAAGGACATTTGACTTTTATAGTTTTCGAACACGCAAGATGCTTATTTTCAGTATGTAGGCAACCAAATAAACGATGTTAATCAAAATTTCGTATGCTGACAGTGCATCATGTAAGCTACGGGTATTGTTATTATTCCGCCATTTTGGACGATAGCATCACATAAAAGAGTTAAGCTTTAACATCATATCTCCGAAACCACGTAACCAATTTCCATCAAGTTTGGCTTGGATGTAAAACTATGGTATATATAAGACACTTATTTTCAAAAAATGTTGGTCACATAAATATTTTAGGTTAATTTGCTATACCTACTACACCGTTTGACCTACTACAACCAAACTTGGTATGCTGTATGTGTATATTACAAACATCAGATATGCTAATTATGTAGCCTTATTTTGTCCTCCATCTTGTAAGATAGAGGCCACATAAAAATAATATTGTTATGTCACACCTCGAGAACAAATCAACCGATTACTACCAAATTCGGCAGACAAGTAGTATTACGTAAGTACATGTAAATTGGTATGCTTTAAGTAAGTCGGGAGGTAATTTAAAAAGTGGTGGCCATATAAGCATTTTAGCTTAGTACGCTATTTCTATGAAACCATGCAACACATTTCCAAATTACATGTTAACTTGGTATGCTGGCAGTATATAAAACAACCATCAAATGTGCCTATACAGATCTTCTTTTCTCCGCCATTTTGTAAGAGAGCGCCGCGCGGAACAAAGTTTTTCGTCATATCTCGGGGAAACAATCATACGATCCCTGACATTCTCAGGTGACAAATTATATTTCTGCAGTCCATTTAAAACTTGCATCACATATGGGGTTAGACACGTTTTCAACATAAAAGCCCGGTAAATATTTAAGGTTAGTATGCCATATGTCCTAACTAATTTCAACCAAACATTATATACTGGCAGTGTCTATGACAAACATTGACAGTGCTGATACATAATTTGTAGTACGCCATTTACGAAGATAGCACTACTTGAGAAAATATGACTTTTATTCCATATGTCGAGGACCAGTTAACCGATTTACACCAAATTTGGCACAGGAGTACTGCTACAGTAGGCCCTGTAAACTTACATGATTTAAGTTATTTGCATATTTGACTTACAAAATTACTGCCCTGTAAATATTCCAGGTTAGTAAAATCCCGACCTCCAAGATTTAAATTTGTTTACAACCGAAGTTTATGCTCCTAATTATACCTCCGTAATGCAATTGGTTCCATTCCAGATTACGGTACGAGGTGTTCTGGGTTCAAGTCCCAGGTAAGCACGTGTGTATTTGCAACGGTCTCACTGGTGTCGCATCTGTTTTTTGTTCCATCTCTAATGATATCTCAGTTAACAAGACGTGAAGGCCTACCATCAATATATTGCACCCATGTAGAGGAAAGCAGGCTCGTGAGTTATATCGGTAACTTCTTGTTTATTTAAGCCTTCGTCACAAGAAAACCTATGGGTTCTCACCATGCATGTTCTACACCAAGAATTTTGTAAAAAATTGCAACATCAATCTGACTACCTATTTATTTTAGGTCTAGCTACACATAATACGGAAAATTGTGTAATCACAATGAAAATCAAGTGTATATGCACTTTAATTATCAGCGTAGTAAAACATTAACCACGTTGTTATTCACTAGACGGATTCATGGCTACTTGACTGTTCAGCTTTCTTTCTTGACTCCCTGCATACATGTCCTTTTACGCTTAATTTTGCAAAGAATTTGGAGCGTGTTACATGTTGACACACGCGATTCCGTTTGTGCACGGTGTCACTGTAGAATGGTCCTTATATTGTAACATGGAGATATGCTTTTCGTATTGCTTTATTTTAATTTATAAAAGTAGATGTTTATGTTCGTTGTTTGAGGATGTGTATAAACACAAAGGAACTGCCCTCACATCATCTCAGAACATTTGAAAGCAATACTCACACAACTCAGGGCACCGGATTCTGTTGCCACACATCGTCAGTGAGTGAGTGAAGATATTTGGGTGGCTCTTAACAGCGAGGTCTTGAGACCCGACGAGGGTGAGTGAAGTGAGTATGGAGCTGTACCGGAATGAAGGGGCGTTGGAAACGGCAGATCCCCGAGAAAACCCGCCGACCAGCAGCATTGTCCGACACGATTACCACGTGCGAATATCCGGGAGAGACCAGTCCGGGGATTGAACCTGGTTTGCCTTGGTGGGAGGCGAGCAGGCTATCCGCTTAACCACCGTGGCCTTGACATCGTCAGGAAACTGAGTAAGTCAAAAGTTGGTGGCGAACTTAATTGAACTAGGTCTTATCTTACTAACTCTACCTAAAAAAACACACAGATCATACCATAATATTAATTACTTGTAAACAACTACAACTAAAATGTGAAATCATATAAATTATTGAAATATTTTGTAAAAGGTGAATATTGTTACACCGCCATCAACATTCTATAAAAATAAGGTTTGTTAGGCTATAGTGGTGCGTTACATCTAGCTTGTAGAGTTACAAATGCATCATCAGTAGAGACCTGAAAAATTCGCGGATTCATTTCGGGACAAGCTAGTATTGAAACACACATATCTTAGCGTTACTTTTGCATTTGGCTCACGACCTATTTGACACCTCCTCCAGGACTGCGAGCCAATAGTAAACAGGCAACAAAATGCAGTCCCAATCACACCTCTCACTGTGAAAGCAGGCAGCCAATGAGCAGTTGATATCTCCTTGAGTGTGCAAACAAATATTGAATCTAGCCTAAATGTCAATGAACTCGCGAATTTTTCCGGTCTCTAATCATTAGATGAAAACTGTTACAAGTGCAATTTATAAACATTAAAAAAATTACTATCAAACAGATTAATATGTTACATATAATTTACACAGTAAAACAAAAAAATTACTGTAACAATTACATAGTGACAGTTGAAAGAAGCATTGTGTATTTATTCTCATTATGACCATTACAATGAGTACTTTAAAATGTGAGCGTGGAAGTTTACACAGTGTAAAGAGACAGTGGTATATCCCGAAAATATTTTGTCAACATAAGCTTCAAAGCGATGTAGTGTTTTGTAACTTTTATGATCAGGTGAAATATTTTATGACGTGGCTGAGGTGTCTGTAGACGAATCAAAGATGTGCAATTAATAATTCAGAATTCTTATTGGCTCCGTTTAACAGTGAACTGGCTTCACACAAATACGGCTGCCAATAAAAAACCATAAAGATTTTCTACACAGTATAATGGAAGCTAAAAAGTAGTAGAAGTTTCCTGTAATAAGTCGGGATCTCTATCAACGGGAAGATAAATTTAACTGATCAGGCATTGTGAAGGAGCCTAAAAAACCGCGTTAAGAAACTAGAGACTGCATACGAACAATTCCGAAAGCATAACACAGGGAATAAAATTATTTATGCGCTTGCAGCTTGTAAACTGAGCTGTCCTACAAACAGGCCTTTTTTTTTTTAATTGTAGATTTGCTTCATACGTTATACGCAGAGCGTGCATTTTCCTTTTTGAAGTTATATTTATTTTGGCGCGTTGAGGGTAAAAGTTTAGTGTGCAACGGAAGTTGCGCGCGCACAGTGTAACGAAATTCGACAGTGAACATTGCAATCAAGCAGACAATACATGCTGTTACTAAACAACCAGCATTTGAGGTTATGTGCGTATAAATTTTTATTTTAGTCGCGCGTACATAAGTACACGGACGCTTTTTTTTTTATATTTTTCTTTTATAATTGTAGATTGCATGGTGGTGGGCTGACCTGCAAATACGTGTCTCAATTGACCAGAAGATGTGTTGCCTTCGTTATTGTTATTGATCAGAGTGATCAATTACTCGAGAGGTTACCACGGTGGTGCAGTAGTCAGACTGCTCGCCTCCCGTAAAATGCGGACCGGGTTTGGTTTCCCTGCGCGGTCCCTGGCATTTTCGCACGTGTTAAACGTGGCGGACGTTGCCGTTAGCCGACGGGTTTTCTCGAGAGCACTGCCAGCCGTCGCATTCCGCCGGTGCTCCGTCCTCACCTCGTCTCGCCATCACCGCCGCTCAAAACCCCGTTGTCGAGTGCCGATAAAAAAAACTCAGATTTGTGTACAAACGTGTAAAGGCTGTTCACAATAATCTGAGCACGTTTTAAAGGCCTGCTCAAAAGCTACCTATGTGCACAATGTGTATTCTTTCGCCATATGTAAAATTAACATCGCCCTGGGTTTGATCACTCTATACATGCGTCGGTCAAGTGCAACTGTTAAACGTATTATAAAAGTAAATATTTTACAAATTTGCTGATTCTTACACTCATGTGCGTTAAAAATGGAATCAACAAAGAAATAATTTCGGTATTTACAAATTTTGCCCAAGAGTTTTAATTCAACTTTGAAACGTGGAACTACTTCCTTCCGACATTACCAACTTTATTGGGCGCCATCCAGTCAGCGTGCCTATTAAAATATATGCCGGTAGGGACAGTGATATTTTTCAAAGGTTGATTTGAGTGTGTTTCAATTAACCGCAAACAGTCTATACACTGAGGATATCTGACGGCCGCACTTATCTAAAGTAAACTATATTGCGTGGTACAAAAAAAATTAATTAATTTCCACCTCACCTCTCTTAGCCAAAGACCATCAGAGGTTTTTGATTATTTTCCTTTTCCTTTATTCCACACCTTCCTATTCTTCTCCTTCTTCATCTTCATCTTTTTCTTTCTTATGGATTCTTAATCTTCTTTTTATTATTCTTTGTCTTTTATCATTCTTCAAAACCCTTCTTCTTTTTAACCATCTTTACTTCTTATTTTCTTTTGTAATTCTTCTTCTTATTCTCTTCATCCTCCTCATAAACAACTTCATCTTCTATTCTTCTTCTTCATGTTCTTATTTCTTTCTCTTATTTGTTTGTTTCTGTTTTCTTACTCCTGTTGTTCCTATTTCTCTTCTTCTTCACTTCATCCTCCTAACAGCTACGTCCTATAATACCCATGTTCGTCGGGACGCCTAATCTTTATCTAGAGTCTTCTTCTTCATTCCCTCTTCCTATTCATTCTTGTTTCCTTCCCTTCTTATTCTTATTCTTCTTCTTCATCTACTTCTTTCTTATATTATGTTCATATTCTTTAATTATCATATCTTCTTCTTATATCCTTCTTTCAATCAGTTAATCTTTTGAGCATCTTTACTTCTTCTTCATTTCAATCTTTACTTTAAGTTCAAAATTCTCAAGTTTTCTTCTTCTTCTTCTTCCTGAGCGAGTGTAGTGGACGACGGTGCCCGCGGAGATGCGTGTCTGACACGTGAGAGCAGAGATTTCTCGACACTTTCGCGCCGCCGCCGGAGACCTCGAGGGCCGGGACAACGCGCGGAGCGGTGGCCAACCTCTGCCGAGCCCGGGCGCGGCGTTATGCAACGGGATCGAAGCGAATCCTGTTAACAGTCGTACGGTCACCGTGCGACACAACCAGGCTTCCCTCGGCAGTCGCTACGCCGAGCAACCGACTGACACGCCGGAGCACGAGGTAAGTCGCGGGATCTCGCCAACCGACTACTTCGCCGACAGCCACCCCAGGTCACGCGCGGCGTTTCTAGGACCCTCTGCCCCCCGAGGCTGAAGTCAAGGCTTCTGTGTCCAGGACGAAGCATTAAGTACCGCTCGGAAGTATTACACCGGAATTTAAAAGGATCAGGTTGGTACCCGTGTTGTTTTCGCTCTCTGACCCTGAAATAAAGCAATTCACCAGGCCTCGTGTTACGCAATTTTCTGTACGCACACCTAATGACAATCGTGCACTCCCGGCATCGCTGCACTTATTTCCAGTTGAAATGTAGCATTACGATATGACTTATCCGGGCATACGTTTTTCATGACTTTGTGTTTCTTTCTACCCACAGACACCGTGATCTCATTTTGGGCAAAAGAGTTTAAGAATATCCTGTATACCCAATCTGTACCGTATATTCATCACTTATATAGATTGTTTGCTTTTAACTGACCACTTGGGAAATCAGCACTAACAGAGAAAGCCCGTATACTTGACACTCAATCTAACGTTTCTTCTAACTGGAGTGTCATCAATAAATAAAAATCCGACAACGAATTAAGACACGTAGTTCCTTGTGTACAAACGCATTATAGTAAGCGAAATGTTTGAACTGGTGGCAATTTAAATCAGGTTAGTTTTATATACTTTACAGTAATATTTGCCGTAACTGTAAAGCATATTTATATTTATATATTTTTTTTAAGTTGACACTATATCGACACCTATATAATAGTTATTAAGCCTATAATCATAATTTTTACGTGTGGAATAACATGCAGTTGGATGAAAGTAGATTCTTAACGGATCTTTCGAGAGTAGGGCTATGCAATTAACACTTTGATTTCTGCACACATTTAACTGTATTTTAAAACAAGTTAGAAGTGAGCGCCCTGCCCACCGACGCAGGGACGTCTGTTTTTTTTGTTTGGTCCCTTAATTCCCACTCACTGCATTCCTTATGATCCACATGCCACCAGACGTGCTTACTGTTCTTCAAAACGTTCATTATTTCGAGCGTGTCACACGTTGATACGCGTGATTCCGTCTGTGCGCGGTGTCACCGTAGAATGACCCTTATATTGTAACACTAGTNGTGTCACACGTTGATACGCGTGATTCCGTCTGTGCGCGGTGTCACCGTAGAATGACCCTTATATTGTAACACTAGCTGTGCCCGCGGCTCCGCTCGCGTGGACTACAGATTTATTGTTTCTTTCCGACTTGATTCACTTTTATCGTCACTGCCTATTCCTTATGTTACTTTACGTAACAAAACATATATTAAAACCTGGCCAGAGAACATAGCTACGAATTATAAAAAAAAACACGTAAATCGGATAAGTGGTTCTCGAGTGATAAGCGCACTAACAGATAGACAGAGAGACGTTGAGTNAAAAAAAAACACGTAAATCGGATAAGTGGTTCTCGAGTGATAAGCGCACTAACAGATAGACAGAGAGACGTTGAGTTTTATAATATGTGTAGATGGACATATGCTTTTCTTATAGCTTTATTTTAATTTATAAAAGTAGATGTTTATGTTCGTTGTTTGAGGATGTGTTGAAATACAAAGAAACTGCTCGCACATCATCTCAGAAAATTTGAAAGCAATACTTACTTACACAACTCAGGGTATCGAATTTTGTCGCACCTATGTCGTCGGTCACGGGGGGAGGGGAGGGGGGTGGACCAGTTGATTTTACATCAACCAAACGTCTTTATCGTCTAAAAGTATTTACAACCAATTGTGTCACTTCGTGTGGTTACAACAAATGAAAAGAATTATCCAGGAAAATATTGGCACTACTGATTTTTTTTCAAGCTCCTGTTGAACAGTAGCAGAACGTCGAATCGATATCCGTGCGAGTGTTGTTTTCTAGGACGAAGATATTTTCGAAGTAACCGGCGGGCGTAGTCCTCAGAGTTTAAACCGCCAGTCATTCGTCGTTACTTACAATCCTTGGAGGACATACAGTGACCGAACGAAACGTAGATCAGCCAACTTTGCCGGAACATTCCCAAACGTGATTCGAGAATTTCCGAAAGGATAAACTCCCATTCGTCCATACCCTGAAGAAATGTTTGAAAAACCATGACTGATAAAAGCATAAAATAAGCAAAACTTTCAAAAGAGCACGAATTTTTCAGCTATGGTTTTGCAAACATTTCAGCAGGGGAGTGAACGATAATACTTTTCAGGAAAACGTCGCTCAAAAATAGTATGAAATTAGAAAATAAAAAGCAGTATGGCTCGCAGTTATAATTTTTTGATAGTAACATTTATAATTAACGCCAAGTAAAGGAAATACTAATTTTCATCGAATACTCAATAAACACAGTTCAATAGCCCTGAATGCAAGGAACGTGTTACAAATTATGTCTGTTTAGTGTTGTGAAAGTTAAACCTTTTGTCCCGTCCTAATGTGTCATATTTTGACAGCAATGCTTCTTAAAGAACCCTAATATTCCAACTTAGGTTTGTGGACTCATAGTGTTTCAGTGACAAGAGCAACTTCTCCTTTCAATGCGAATTTGGTTTTCAACACGAATGGTAGTGTTTGAAATTTGCTTGGTGAAAAAAAACGTAACTTTGACAAACCTTTTACATTTGATAGTTTTTAAAGAGCCCTAATTTCATTCCATTCCAACTTAGACATAGCTCTCCTTCAAATCCACTGTAGTGGCCTGTGGCAGATTTACTTCTACAGTTCCAATATTGTGGTAGTCATCCGTTCAGAGAGACGACATGTCTGCAAAAACTCACAGCTCTTTTCATCATATTGTCACACATTTAGAGGCTGAGTACGTACTGGGGAAACGTTAATGTCATTTATCGTTAACTTTGATGGACTAGACGAGGGACAACTAGGTCATCGATTGGCAGAGACAGTCGAGGACAAGTTGCGATGGACAAGGTTGTTCTGAAGAAACCGAGGAATGGAGAAATTAATTTCACCAGATTCCTTCACGAAACTCTAGACAATGTACTGGGACGTACCAAATTGACTACCATATCAATTTTGCTTTAAATATGCAAGTTTTTAATGATAATTATGACTATTATACACTGAAGAGCCAAAAAACTTGTATAGGCTTGCGTAAGCAAATAACCGAGGTATGGAACAAATCAGAGTGACGCGATGCAGTCGGCAGATAGATCAGTTACTGCTGCTACAATGGCAGGTTATCAAGATTTAAGTGAGTTTGAACGTGGTGTTATAGTCGGCGCACGAGAGATGGGACATAGCATCTCCGAGGTAGCGATAACATTTGGATGTTCGCGTACGACCATTTCACGAGTGTACCGTGAATATCGGGAATCCGGTAAAACATCA
>NQII01001296.1:108740-159245 GCA_002778355.1 Clitarchus hookeri
CTTGCGGCACTTCTGCGTGCTCGGGGGGGGGGGGGGGGGCTACACGATATTAGGCAGGTTTACCAGTTTTTTTACTCTTCAGTGTATATGAGAACTGTGAAATAGTGTCAGTTTACAAAATGGTACTTTCTAAATTTAAAATGCTACCGAGAAAGATAAAAAACAGATTTTGATTATATACTACAATACAACATCTACGAATTCAATATCGAAATTAAATTTGTACAGACTTTACGGGATTAAAATGGCAAAATATCGCTTGAAATCACACTGTTTCATTATGTACGACGGAAACGACGAAGTGAATTCAGAACTTAGCGTGCGGAGACGATGGGAAATTTAAGGGGGGTACCTGTATTGCTAATGTTACTCTTAATTACCCTTGTTTGTGTGCCTTAAAAACGTCAAGCAGCTCTAGGTTTGCGGGCGCCTTAAAAATACTTGTTATACCGTACTTCAGTGAAGCACGTAACTCACGGGATGCTTCTAGTCGTATGGCGCATTCAAGGAATAAAAATTGCGTAGGGAATTCTGTACACATTGGAACGAGAGAAGTAATCATAAGCGCGGTAAACAAATTTGACAAGTGTAAAGCTGATGAACGACAGTAAAAGTATTTGTTATCTAAAACCAATGCATGTATAGCAGCGACGGAAGGCAGCTGTGGGAAAAGAGGGGTACCCCGACAAAAAAAAAACACCTGTCAACGGTAACGTCTGCCAAATTTTCCACATGCATTTATTCGTACGATAACCTCCCTGGTACAGAATCTGGTGCATTGTGGTACGCTATTAACAGAACTAATTATTTTGCTCCTGCCCGTGAATGGATTTTCAAGTGTATGTACTTCCTTCTAAATATTTAAAAGTCAAAGTTTGTTCGCATGTATGTGTGTTTGTTCTCTACGCAGTTGAACACAGTCTGATGAACTTGTACCAAATTTATCAGGGATGCCCTTCAGTATAAAACTTAGTACTGTATGGTCAAAATTGACTCCAGCTTTTCATCGGGCAGGAAACCTGTAAACCGGGATCGTGTGTTTTCGGCTCCCCACTGGGCCTGAAACCATGCAAACAGGGTCGTTCTTATTTGCCCTCTTACACGCGGGCAACGTCTGTTAGTTCTGCTAGTATAGTCAATTCTTGGTTACTTCCTATTTTCCTGAAGCCTTGATGAAGTTATACCTTCAGGATATCCCTCTGTCTCCTGCAAACAACGCTTATCTATCTATAGAAAATTACACCTAAGGGACAACTCGTCGTATTAGTGAGCATACTGTTTAATAATATTTTGCGTGAGAACTATTTATTACTAGTCATTAGAAAACATATTTTGGACAAAACCAGACACGTGATATTTCAAATGTTTGATAAAAAAAAATTGCGAGGATACCGCGAATAGAATGCAAAATGACAAAAGAGAGCAATCTGTTTACACTACGTAGAAAACAGCTCCTTCAATAAAACTATGGCTGGCAATAATTTGATTTTCCTTGTATCAATTACATTTGTAATAAACTTACTCACCATTAGTAGTGTGCTTATGGCGACTTTGGGACATGACATCTGGCAGGAGGAGGAAGACGTTTTCCGCCATCTTGGAATTTTCTCGTTTTCCCCACAAAATTTCCCGTTTTTCCTTTAAAATCGACCATTTTCCCATTTAAATCGGTCTTTTTCACTCAAAATTTCCGTTTCCCAAAACGAAGATAAGCACACTACTGTCTTTGCATGTAAGAGTAGTGTGAGAAGAGGTGTTGGGCAGCGGGAAGGGGGCGGTAGACGCTTTTCATGTTGAAAAAAAAAAGGGGAGTGTCTAATGTTATATGTTCCTAAATTTTTATAATAGCTGTTGTGACTTTTTGTAATAATTGCCCACGGTGGGGTGTCAGGAGGGGTGAGGGGTAGGGGTGGTGGGATGAGCGCGGGGTAGCGTAGAGTAACATTATGTCCTTCGATTTTTAANGTAGGGGTGGTGGGATGAGCGCGGGGTAGCGTAGAGTAACATTATGTCCTTCGATTTTTAAAATTTTTCTTTTAGATATTTTGCGATTTTTATAATAATTGCCATGGGTGGCGGGTGGGAAAGGGCGTGGTGAGGGTGTTGGGATAAGCGAGGGGTAGGGTAGGGTAATGTATGTTCTTCGATTTTTTAGAATTTTTTTGTTTTGTGATTTCTTGATTTTTATGATTGAGCTGTGGGAAGGGGACGAGGTGAGCTTGGCTAGGGGCGGGGTAATAGGGGTGGATACTCGTGGGTAAAATAAGTGAAACCCCACAAATCCTTCAATTGGCTCGAAAATAGCATGGGATCGGCGCTTTTTTGAAGGAAAAACGGAAAATTTTAAGGGGAAAAAAATGTTGAGTGAAAAAGACCGATTTCAAGGAGAAAATAGTCGATTTTAAGGGGAAAACGGAAAATTTTGTGGGAAAATGAGGAAATGCCAAGATGGCGGAAAACTCCTACCTCCTGTTGCCAGATGCCATGTCCCAAAGTCACCATAAGCACACTACTACCATTAATTCAATACTTTCGAAAGACCTGCTTATGTGTGTCGGGACTTTTCTCAGTTGCGAAGGAGGAAAAGGTCTTGTAGAAAATTTGGCGCCCCAGATGCTGCAAAAAGCATGCATTACAAAAATTTAGTTTTGAAATCAATTATGTGAGTTTCTACACACACATAGCTTCCTCTTTACATTTGTTTTCACAAAATACTTATACCAGTAGCCTATAAACATTAATATTAACATTATTATTGATCTCCATCTTTAGTAAATATACATAAAGTATGAAACTTAATAGACATAATTTTTTTGTGGCTCCCCTTAGTGAAACTTGAGAGGGGAGGGGTAGCAAATGTCCCCATGTATATCCTTTCCAAGCCCCCCTGCAACTTATATTCTTATTTCTGTCAATTCTAACACATTCCGTAATCACATGTGAAAATTAGCATTACCAATATACCTCATATGTATGTTGTTGAATCGACACTGTAAACCTGTAGAAATATAAACGTTAACAGTAGCCTAATTTTTATTATTATGTGCACCAGACTAAAATAAACCAATTTTATCACAAACCTGAACAATCAACTATTTCAGTCGCAGATAAATATGAAATGTTAGCCGCGTTGCAATACGAGAGTAGGTGGACCACCCTGCCCGTAGCTACTGCGCATGCGTCAGTTGGCGGCCATAATTAATGCGCATGCGCGTGTTCAGCCACTGCTTTTCAACATAGTGTTCCAAGCTAACAGGGGCCATCTGTGGGCCGTTTTCAGTAGCCACGGCTTCTGCAATCCACTCATGTTGCAACGAACAAATATTTGTTTGGAACTGTACTATTATATGGATAACGCTCTACCATAAACCAAGGCCAATAAAAAAACGTGCGTTCACTTGATCTTAATAGCAGCAGTTTTTTTTGTGACACTAAGAAATGTAGTCTCAACAACGAATGATGTCTCCCAAACACTAGGGACTCCCCTTGTTGGACGTTATTTTCTTTTCGTATACAGCGTAGAGCAGTATAGCTGCTTCTTCTGCAACGTTCCATTTATTGGGAACTACGACTGAAATAACTGAATTACAATTAGAAGTTAAGGNATAGCTGCTTCTTCTGCAACGTTCCATTTATTGGGAACTACGACTGAAATAACTGAATTACAATTAGAAGTTAAGGCATTGAATAGCTTTCCTTTGTTTTCCGTCAGTACCCTCGTAAATGAGCCTGCCGGTGTTTTATGTTCAAAGCATATGCAGTTGCGAGCGGAACAATTTATTTCAAAAATTGATTTCAAAAATGGTCAGTTATTACTGAACGAGCTATATTTTGAACGTCTGGTATCTGTTACTTTGAAAACTTACGGTAATGNAAAAATGGTCAGTTATTACTGAACGAGCTATATTTTGAACGTCTGGTATCTGTTACTTTGAAAACTTACGGTAATGTTCTGTACGTTATTTTCTCTGTAGTATTTTTTATATGCTGTTCGTAGAATACTGAGCACACTTGAAAGCTCTGCTTTGGATCTTATTTTCTGCTCATTTTTGTATCTTACCGCCATACGTAGCATTAACATCGCCACGAACTGGTTCATTTTATTCACGTGACAATAACGTAAAAATGGGAAAATATTAGGAATGTAAATATTTCGGTAATTCTTGAATTTAATTAATTCTTCTATAAAACCAACATCAGAAAGTAAATAAAATATATTCAGTGTCCACAAACTAAAAAATATCACTTGTAATATTACCTTAAAACAGAGACTTCTTTTCCAACCTCGTTACCAACTTTACTGGTAACACGTCATAAAGGTTTCCGTTGAAATAAATGCATTTAGGAGCAGGGAATATTTTTTGGAAGGTTGACCCAAAAAGTGCTCAATAAACCGCGGCCAACGTATATCTTTGTGCGCTTGACCTGATGTGGTTTAAAGGGCGGTGTTGATTGCATCTCACCAGGGGTGTCCGGGTTCGATTCCCGCCACCAAACTTGTTACTTGGTTTGTGGATCTGGGTCAACTCCATACTGTGGGAAGCATAAGTATGTGATACAGCCACAACAGCCATACTTTTAATATTTTAACGTGGCGCTCTTAGCCATTTACGGCCATTGCGCGTCCCAGCCGCCTAATCGGCAGGGAAGAGGGATCACGCCCTCTCAACGCAGACATGACCAGCGCTCACTCAAGTTGACCAGAACCGGAGCCCCGTTCTGATTCATAAGCTCACCCAAGCATGTCCTACCACAAGGCCTGAGATCCTCGTACTCAGATTACCAAGCGTGTGGTTTAGCCGGAGCACTGTGGGAAGCATTATACTCTATACACTTGGTGTAGCAAGTTAATAGGAAACTATAGTTTTTTTCCTGGGACGCTGTGTGGATCACGATCATCACATGTGGGGATGGTGGTTTGGTGGTCGCCTCCCGCTATGGCGAATCAGCCTCGATCCCGAATGGAATATCCCTGAGATCTCCGCATGTGGTGAACCCTGCAGACATTACCGTCGGCCAGTTGCCACCCAGATTCATTATGGCGCAGTGGGCCCGCTCGTCACGCGAGCCACGTGAATTCATCTTCGCGTGCGAACTCCAAGAACAGTTTGTGTTCTTGGCTTTTGGATTCGAGCCTCGCCAAGTATTCTCTTCTCGGCGTCTCAGCAGTCGTTGCAGCTGCCATCTTCAGGGTCTCAACCATGGCAGTTAGACTGTTGTCGATGCTGACGCCTAAGCCGCTATCTCGTATGCCTTTAGTGAGAGTGGTGTGACGAAACTGGGAGCCGAGGTTTCCAAATCTCGTTTAAGTGGATTTACAAATCTAATTTGTAGGCTGACAGACTTTGGGTCAAATCACTGAGACGGCTGCGGGCCGCTGCGTTTTGGTCTGAGCTGGTCCGTGGGCCAGTACTTAAAGCTGCTAATAACTGCTGCTATCTTAATACTTCACGCGTAGGTGTATGTCCGAGTGAATTGAGTGAAGAGATTTGGGCGGCTCTTTACAGCGAGGTCTTGAGAGCCCGATTGAGGTATGTAAAAGCGCTGGAATGAAAGAGCGGGGAAACGGGAGATCCCCGAGAAAACCCGCCGACCAGCAGCATTGTCTGGCACGATTCCCACTTACGAAAATCTGGGAGTGAGCTGGCCGGGGATCGAACATGGTTCGCCTTGGTGGGAGGCGAGCAAGCTAACAACCCAGCCACAAGATTCCACCTGTGTATACACCATGGCCACAGACTACTTATGAATACAGAGGCGAAATGGTGACGTAAACTGCGAACTGCAGCAACACACGCCAGAAAAATGGCCACGTTGGCCAGCAATATGGTGGAACATCGTATACCAATCAGCTACATCTTGCCAGACGGCAGTCCTACCAGTAAGGAATATTCCATAAAGTGCAATAGCCAATCAGACTTAATGCCCATTTCCGTAGCTCCACGTGACCAATTAGCGATCGAGTTCGATTACATCAAAGGAACCGCCACTCAATTTCGCTTCTGTATACATACCTATTCTGTACCGTGGGCTCGACGGGGCTGCTCTCTGATTTGCTGGTTATTTAGCCGATCACAGCCTTTGTTGCTACTTATTTACGTGGGTTTTCTGCCAATACTTTGGGGCCTTATTTTCACGCTTTTGTCGGTTCACAAAGAAGACAGTGGTCTGTCAGCGGCGTGTGGTGAACTGTTGCAAGGTAATCTGTGTTTTGCTCTGCGCTATACCCAATCGTTTGCTAGTCGACACATCAGCCACTTAAACTTAATATGGCCACTATGACGTCACAGCACGTGTGTAATGGGCGCCTCGCCACTCTCTCTTGAGTGGCCGCAGTACATTCAGTCTCTCCCGGCTTCACTCTGGTCACCGGTTCCTGCTGCGTGTCCCAAGTGTTTACAGCACTGAGCAAGCACCAGCTCATCCTGCAACACTTCACCACACACCACTGGCGTGTGGTGAGTTTGTGTTCATGTTATTTGGTTGTTTAATCGCCTTGAATGTGATAGCCAAGAACACATTGGCAATTGGCATGAAAGTGTGCGGTCAGTTCAACAAGTTTTTATCCCTCGCCAACAGGCGACCCTGCGAGTAATCGTTTTGTTGCAGCAAGCAGTAGCCTCGGGTAAAGATGAAGACGACGGAGTCTCGGGAGAACCTGGTGGGCAAGGACGCCAGGGACACCAACATGCAGTCGCACGAGTCCCTGCAGGCGCCCAAGGAGTTCAGCCTTTCCAACGTGGAGAAGAAGTTCCTGCTGCTCGCCGAGCGCGGGGACTGCGCCAGCATCCGCAGGTAAACATACACACACACACACACACACACACACACACACACTGCCCGTCCCGTGGCTCGAGCTGCTTCCACGCCTCCATAAAGGCTCCTCGCGATAAACTTAGTCACTTATGGGAACCCTGCTTAACATCTACTTACATGCACATTGTTAGGGGCAGTGATACTTCGCGAAAAGATTTCGAGACGAGATACAGTTCAAAGCTCTGTAGGGTCGTCCAGCTTCTTTGATTGGCTGAAAAACGTTCTGGCCCGTGTTAATCGTTTGCGCACGAATCACGGAGGTTCGGTGCCGGAGTTACTTAGTCCTGGAATGGTTTGGTCAAAGACGGACACCGCACCAGCAGTCAATTGAGGTACAACAAGTGCTGAGGTGTGTATATAGTATTGAAGTCTACTGTGTGCTCCTATTTTTACGCGAAAAGTCACTGGCCCTACACATTGTGTATTCTTCCGCCATATATAAATTTAACATTGCCACGCGTCTCAGAACTTTATTCGCCCGTTCGACAAGTGGATTTGTGAAATTTTTAGAAATGTAAGTTTTTTAAAATTTTTCTTACTCTTGCATTTATGTGTAGGGGCAGGAAAATTTCGCGATTTTAACGACCTGTAGGATAAACTTCACTGCATTATGTATTTACTAGCCTCGATTTTCTGTTAATTGGCTGCTGTCTCAGTGTGTAGCCAGTTTTACCTCAGAGCAGGTGGCACGAGATCCTGTTCTTGTTTCCTTGCAGGTCTGTTATTGGCTCAGAGTTCACTTGGACATGTCTATGACTCAATTGCAAACATAAGAGAAGTACACATGGGTTTGCAGTCTAGCTTGTCCTAAAATGCATTCGCGAAATTTTCTCCAATTCCTACTTATATGCGAAAGATTGCGAGATTGATCGAAATATTGAGAGATTGAAAGATTTTGATAGTGGTGGAAATATTGATGGAAGAATTGCGAAATTGATAGAAAGATTGATGGAAAAATTGGAAGAATGATTTTCAAGATTGCGAGAATGATCGAAATTTTGATTATCAAGAAGACTATCAACCGAGCTTGCCTCGAACATTCCATGTCTCAAGGGCCTAGCACTATTGGTACTTAAATCATAACCGATTATGTCTTGCAAAGGTTGGTAGACGCTGATCCATACTATGATTATAAAACGACATGTGGAGGTGGCAGCTACTCAAATGTCGAGGCAATGAATAGTTTGCAGGTTATGGTGTGGTGTAAGAATTGAAATCTATGTACAATTTCGTTATATATAAAATATATCTTATAATAAGTGCAGATTTGCCTATAAAACTAATTTGGCCACCGGCTCTGTAAATTGATAGATTTACATGTAGGGTTAGTGGTCGTAACTGTTCAGAACCTTCTGGTACGTTGGGCAATCCCAAGTCTAAGGCTTCCGAGTTCATCCGAGTCGAGCCGATGATTGCCGAGCACCCTCTCAAGTAAAGTTGAACACTGCCGAGCAGTACCGAGTCAAGCCGAAGAACGCTGGCCATAGCCACAGCCACACAGCTCCCATTTAAATTACATAAGGCTAGATTCTCCTATATCATGCTACTGATGCCGAATACGTGATTATTCAATCCTAGTTCCCGATATGACAAATACTGAGCCAGCTATTATTACGTCTCGTCTTATTTACCATTTCGGCATAAGCGCGTGATGCAATACCGGAGCAAAACACAACGTCTCTGTAATTTATTTAGTGTGTAGTAAGAGTTTTGATACACATGTGCAGTCGTTCTCCTTTCTTTTTTATTATCTACAATCATCATCATAAAGTGTAGAAAAAACTTAGACATTTTATTTTCCAGGCTTTTGGACGAATACAAGGGACAAACCGAAGTTCTTGACATCAACTGCGTGGACCCTTTCAATAGATCTGCGCTGATTTCTGCTATAGAGAATGAGAATATTGAGCTGATCAAGCTTCTGCTGCAGGAAAACGTTCGCGTTAAGGTATGTAGCTTCGTCATAAACTGAACTATTTTTGTAAACTTTGCTGATCATTTTTTTTTTTTGTAAATTTGCAACACTTGGTAACATTACAATAACATCTTTGTGGAAGGTCTTCTTTGTAAAGTTACAAGAACCGTACTTTTAATACAACTGGAATTTTTTTTTGTAATGGCTAGGAATCACTTTAAGTAGCAGGTCCAAGTTCCAAACTATTACATTCTGTGATCATTATTTCACTTAAAACTAATTTTTCATTATTTCACTTAAAACTAATTTTTGTATTTGGGAATGACGTATTATTAAATAATAACCATTGAATCAGGGAAAATATTTTCTTTTAATGTTATTCCGAGTGTGAAATACTTCATTGCCTTTCACGTTAATTTCAGAGCTCATACGATCACGCTGTTAGGTGCATTACACCTACTCAGTTAATTTTGTAAATCAACCGAACAGGCTGTGATGATAATTTGTTGGTTTGCAATGCCAGTAATTTTCATCCTGATGCAAAGTTCATAAAACAATATATTGTGCAATCATAAAACTCCATCTATACAACTATTCAATCTACCTGCAGACTTACAATCCTTCTGAAATGCAGGAACTGCCTAAATTACTAACCTCAGTTTTTTTCAATAGGTAAGATCATTATTGTATTCTTGCCAAATTTAATAAACTCTAATCATGCCACTAAAACAATATGATTGCGTGTGAGTTGTAGTAGTTGTGTCGTAAAGTGCGTTCGTTGTAACTCATAAGTTACGGGTTACAATCTCGGTACCAGTGAGATTTCATTTGTGAATATAATTTGTAAGATTTCTCCTAGTATATTACTTTTTATTACAGTTGTTTTCGTAACATTTTAATGTTCTTTACACTTCTAGAAGAAGTTGAAATGAAAGCCTTAATTTGTAGTATTACAAACATATTTAATCCAATTTTTGCAAGAAAACAATTTTTACAAAAACATTTTTGACAGCTAATTTACATTTTTTTTACTGGTTTTGAAAGACGTCGCCGTTTCTACCAGCACATATTTTAATGTGCACAATTTCTGGCATGCGTCCAGTAAAGTTGGCAACGACAGAGGAAAAGTAGTTCCATGTCTTAACGTTACATAAAAGTATTAGGCAATCATCTGGAAATAGCGAAATTATTTATTTTGCTTCCTGTTCTTCCATTGCTTATAAATGTAAGAAATATCACATTTTGAAAATATTTACTTTTCCGACAATTTCACAGTTTGACCTGACCGACACATGAATAAAGTAATCAGGATCGTGGGAATGTTAGTTTTATATGTGGCGGAAGAACACACAATATGCGTGTTAGTAGATCTCAAGCAGGGCTTTGAAAAGTTCTCAGTTTACCTGTAATATATATACACACACATATATANGGAACTTTTCTCTTTCAAAGGTTAAATTTACTAGGGTTCAGAAAACCAAGGACCAGCACCAAAACGGTCGCCAGCAAAGTCAGTTTACTTGGCTTCTGTAAAGAACCACGGGGACATTTTGCCATCATGGAGAATCTTCGTGGAAACTCGGATCACGACAGCGTTCACGGTTCTCGTTCATAAAAGCCCAGTCATGACGATAGAATAAAGATAATGTAGACTAATTTTTTGTCTTCTACGCAGGCCCGCAACGTTGGCTCATGAACTACCGAAACAAGTGCCAAATTAACGTGTCCCAACAATGATGTGATGTTTGTTTCATTTGGCTTTAACACTAAACCATGATTTTACTAAAAATGATAACATTTTGCATAACTTGATTACATAGGTTTAAACAAGAGGAGTTACCGCCACTCACATAGTTTAAGGGGAGACCGAGGATAGTTAGCACACTTTTCAGAAAAAATAATTTTTAAATTTATTCTGTTATGTTAATATTTATTATGACCTAGCAGTTTCAAACATCAACATTTTCGTAACAGTTTTATACTACAACATTCTTGACTTTTGAGTTAGATCGCGTTTTGTTTAATGATCAAGTTACTTACTGCATGTGTGCCAACTTGCACACGCAAAGGGGTATGTTGGCACACATCACAAAATTAAGATTTTAATGTTAATTTAGGTGCTCAAAAGCAAACACTTTAAAATAAAAATAATAATAATAATTTTACGTAACGCGACAGTTACTTTTCTAACATACTAATGTTTTATTGGCTAATAATATAGCTGAATTTATTGCAGTTGTAAGAGAAACTGTAAACATTGCATTTACACATTAATGAAAATCAAATTGTCAATAATTAAAAATGAAGGGTTTTGTTTAACCATATTTAAGAGAGACTACAATGTATTTTAATTATGTATACAGTGTTTTCCTTGTGCCTGCATGCTCCGCTATCTATGTGCCAACTAGCACACTACTGAACTGTACGTGACTGTGCATAAAATCTGGAAGACCTTTCCAGCTGTATTGTTATTGTTTGTTAAATATAACATGTTATGATTTTATTTAAAAAAAAATCATTTAAAGAACATAGAATTTAACATGATATTTATAAGGCATTTAAATTATCGCAAAATATTTACCCACCGAGTGAAAAAAAATTGAACATATGATCTCACTTGCACACTAACAAAGACTGATGGTTGTAACTCTCAGGATCTAGGGACCAAGCCTGCGTGCACCTGCGGTCCAGTTCGTGCTGCTATCTCACGTTAACATATCGAGTTATAAGCAGTGTGCCAACTTACCCCTGTAGCCAACTAGCTCTGGTCTCCTATTCCTTAGGTCATTTTGAGCCAAATATGTCACATCGTTGTGGGTCCTATTCCCAATATTCACAGAGTAATTCGAGAAATTTGAAAGGCGAAGAATAAATAATAACACTTTTAGAAGTAAAACAATTTATTACTATCAGGATTTATTGTATACAGTTGAGCATCAAACCATATCGGCGTATTCTTCTGTGGTTCCCTCCACGCTTTGCATCTGTGGCCAAATTCATCGGCTGTACTGTAGTTACCTTAAAGAATATAACTCATGACAAAAAAAAAGTGCATATCATAATAATAAATATACTCGAAAAACATTTTTTTTGCGTTATCGAAATGAGACATAAATANGGTTACCTTAAAGAATATAACTCATGACAAAAAAAAAAGTGCATATCATAATAATAAATATACTCGAAAAACATTTTTTTTGCGTTATCGAAATGAGACATAAATATTTTATTTCTCCTCCAGAGCCACTACTTGTAACATATTTTTCCTCCTGCACATATTTTTTTTTGGGGTACAACCTCTGCGTGGTGGCCATTTTTTTGCTACCATGTCGTTCATAAAGATACCTACCAGTCAGTCACCAGGCGTCTAAACTAAAATAATGGCAATTTACTGCGTTTAAGAATGCTGTTTCTTCTCATGAAGATATTTTTGGGATAACATTCTTTGTGCAAAGACATGAAACTGTCACCGAACAAGTCTCCAGAAGCAGGCATGAGAGTAACAGTTCACGTTGTTGTAGGATCCGGACATCCACTGCCAGGACCACCACTGACAACACAACCCCCATAGCGTATCGTACTCGGATAAAAAAAAAACGTGGCAAGGAGCCGAAAACAGCAACGGTTCTGAGCCAAACCCTTGGCATGTCAAAATATTTTCCGAGCACCTTTTCAGTTACCAGGTGGTTTCGTGCCCACCACAGTCGAGCGAGCTGGCGTGGTAGTCAAACTTTGGATTTGCATTCGGGGAGGATTTGGGTTAAAAAAAATCTCGGTCTGACCATCCTGATTTCGGTTTTCCGCTGTTTCCCCGAGATCACTCCAGGCCAGTGTTTCCCAAAGTGTGGGTCGCGTCCCACTGGTGGGTCGCATACTAAACTTTGGTGGGGCCCCGAAAAATANGCCAGTGTTTCCCAAAGTGTGGGTCGCGTCCCACTGGTGGGTCGCATACTAAACTTTGGTGGGGCCCCGAAAAATATAATTTCATACATAAACATATGCATGAGTTAGAAATGTTACAATTTAGAACATACACACATGCAATGCAACTGTCAATAAGACGTAAAATACTAAGCAGAGTGCGCAGTGAATGCGTCCTTCGCATTGAAAAATCTGATTTCTTACAACCAAAATTATTTTTAAACTAATTAGTAATATGACACATTGTGTAATGCTGTTTGATTAGGTATCTTTTTCATTAAAATCTTTCTTTAATATTTCAACTTTTTAAACTATTTTATTAATCCTACTACCCTTCACTTCCTTAC
This sequence comes from Clitarchus hookeri, assembly GCA_002778355.1. Taxonomy (NCBI): domain Eukaryota; kingdom Metazoa; phylum Arthropoda; class Insecta; order Phasmatodea; family Phasmatidae; genus Clitarchus; species Clitarchus hookeri. The sequence goes on from NQII01001296.1 coordinate 121,740, forward strand.
GCTACGTAATAAATACAATGTGAACATGATGGAACAGCGAAACGGTACGTTTCTCGCATAAGGTATTAAAGTGAGTCCTGGAATTTGGCTTTTTTTTTAAATGGGTCGCGGCTCATAGAACTTTGGGAATCACTGCTCCAGGCGGATGCTGGGGTGGTTCCTTACCACTGACCGCGGTTGATCCCTTCCCTGTCCCTGCTTCTCTGGGCGTCGTGCACTGTCTCTAATGAACTCGCTGTTGACGAGAAGTTAAACTCTTCATACCTACCCACCTACCTCCCTTCCCACTACAATCACGCCGTCATCGTTAGCTCCTGCGCACGATCGTGCGACGCAAGAGAAGCTCAACTTTTATTTTCTGCTTCGTACCCGGGATAGATGTTTACACTGCCACCAACCTGCGGCATCTGTACACTGGCGAAGTTTTAAATTCACCAATCAGGTGATGTATCACGCCGAAAAATTTTCTGATCAGATGTGTTGAAGGTGTTTGTAGGCTCGAAAAAATGTCTCGGCAGATTATCATGGCTGGGAGCCACCAACTGCATTCGGAGGCCGGATTTTTCGGCTAACTTCAGAGTACTTAGCACTTTATACAGTCGTACCTTCCCAACTTCCTAACCCACTTTGGCTTTTTGCTAATGNCTAACTTCAGAGTACTTAGCACTTTATACAGTCGTACCTTCCCAACTTCCTAACCCACTTTGGCTTTTTGCTAATTGCTATCAAATTTAAGTCTTCGGAGAGCAAAAAATTAATGATTTTTTTATTTATTCCAGATGTCGTTGAACTTGTATGCAATACATATGCCATTTAACGGAAACAAAACTTGCTTTTAAAATTGTTTGAATGATCGCGTGTGAAGATAGCAATGTTATATTTTTCGAACACACAAAAATTGTAAACAGACAGACTCGAGAAATATAACTTACATTAAAATAATGGCTACTTGGNTATTTTTCGAACACACAAAAATTGTAAACAGACAGACTCGAGAAATATAACTTACATTAAAATAATGGCTACTTGGAGATATTCATGTCGCAACGAAAACTTTTTTTAAAAATACTTTTCATTACTATATGTACAATTTGGCATATATTTTAATTGTAGTTGTACCCAAATTTCTGTGTTTGTGCCTCATTTAGAGATTGAATATTATTTTCTATTTGAATTGCTCTATGTTTCATATTAAACACAAAATTTTCTCTCTCGTTCCCAGCTAGGACAAAATTTTTTTGGAGTTTCTTAAATTAGCACTAAAAATCTCTATTTTTAAAAATATTAATGTTAATAGTTCACTAAGTATGGTATTTGGTTTATGCTATATTTTATATTAATCTGTTTTAATATAATAGTTTTTTTTTAGATTTTCAGTAAACTATACAAAAACGTCCACAAAGGCGAACCGGGTTCTATTCCCGGCGAGGTCACTCCCGGATTTTCACACGTGGGAATAATGCCGGACGATGCCAGTGGTCGGCGGGTTGTCTCGGGGATTTCCTGTTTACCCCGCCCTTGCAATCCAACGTTGCTCCATACTCACCTCGTGCCATCATCATCAGCTCTCAATATTCCGATGCTAAGAGCCGCCCAACCACCCCCCTCTAATGTACATAAATGTGCTCGTAAATGCTGGACCAGCTGTAATTGTCAGCATTCTTTCGTTTCCTGACAATTTGTCATGCCTGTANTAAATGTGCTCGTAAATGCTGGACCAGCTGTAATTGTCAGCATTCTTTCGTTTCCTGACAATTTGTCATGCCTGTACATTTAGTGTCTCCACGTGAAACATTATAATTTTTAATTATATGTTTAACGAACTATAAATAAACAAAGGAAGTTAAGTAGCACAGCTGTTTCCTTTGTCCAGGACGCTCTGCTACACGCAATCAAAGAAGAGTATGTGGAGGCCGTGGAAGTTCTACTGGAGTGGGAAGAAAAGTTCCACACGCCCGGAGAACCATATGTGAGTAGAAGTCATCGATAAATAAAACTGTCTGTCGTGGATACACACGGGTATATTTATTGTGCTAGTAAGTGAATATAAAACGCGAATAACAATAAGGAAATTTACTGACGTACTACGTGTCATGCAAGAAATTTAGTGGAATATATGTAAGACAGGAAAGTCTGGTTTTCTAAAACAAACAAAAGTTCGTCAGAGTTACTTTTCATGTTATTAGACTGTCAAAACATTCGCTAGTACCTTAATTTATGTAAAGTAAATACTACACACAGAATTTTTTTTTTCCTCAGACATTAGGTGTTAAGAGCGATTTGGCGCATTGGTAAAATACTTCGCTCACGTTCGGTAGGNTAAATGTGCTCGTAAATGCTGGACCAGCTGTAATTGTCAGCATTCTTTCGTTTCCTGACAATTTGTCATGCCTGTCCATTTAGTGTCTCCCACGTGAAACATTATAATTTTTAATTATATGTTTAACGAACTATAAATAAACAAAGGAAGTTAAGTAGCACAGCTGTTTCCTTTGTCCAGGATGCTCTGCTACACGCAATCAAAGAAGAGTATGTGGAGGCCGTGGAAGTTCTACTGGAGTGGGAAGAAAAGTTCCACACGCCCGGAGAACCATATGTGAGTAGAAGTCATCGATAAATAAAACTGTGTGTCGTGGATACGCACGGGTATATTTATTGTGCTAGTAAGTGGATATAAAACGCGAATAACAATAAGGAAATTTACTGACGTACTACGGTGTCATGCAAGAAATTTAGTGGAATATATGTAAGACAGGAAAGTCTGGTTTTCTAAAACAAACAAAAAGTTCGTCAGAGTTACTTTTCATCAATAATCTGACAGTTTTGTAAGCGATCATGGAATTAAATACATTTCATAATACTACACACAGAATTTTTTTTTTTCCTCAGACATTAGGTGTTAAGAGCGATTTGGCGCATTGGTAAAATACTTCGCTCACGTTCGGTAGGATGCGGGTTCGATTCCCAGTCCGACCAACCTGATTTCGGTTTTCTAGTATTCTTCCGAGATCGCTCCAGAATTCTGGGATTGTTCCTCAGACCAGTTCCTGACCTATCCTTCACGAGTACTGAATGTATAGTGTCCCCATACTAACGCCTTATAGATGCTCGATGGCACTCAAAACACTCTATAAATAGATAAAAACTAGGGACATATGAAATTAAGGTATTTTGTGGCTACAATCTCAACTCCAAGCTGCTGTTTGCTTCCCAGACATATGCCATCAGCTGGAAACTTGTATGTCACGTCCCAACGACGCCTTTAGCTAATAGTTAAGGCTAAACGGTTGAGCAACCACTCTACAGTAGAGCGGTGACACCAGTGAATGACGATTTATAGTTGTAATTAACCAATGATATCACTACGGTAAAGAAGGCGTAGGATGGCGGATTTGAGCATGGAGCCAAATAATAACGGGAATTTGGTTGGTCTCTAAAAAAAACTGTAGCAATAGCTAGCTCAGAATTCAAATAAATGTGTCATTAAGTACAGTTACTTAATTTTTTTAATGCCGATTTCTGAATCGGTTGGCACTGCTGAGCGAGGACATTGTAAACCAGGTGGACCTGCTACAGCAAGCACTTCTGACACTCAGTCCTCAAACATGTCTGATATAGACATTGACGACCTACTACTATAATTTGAGATAGGTATCACTTCAGGTTCATCAAAACACTCACTCTTTATAGCAGGCCTTTACTTTGAAATTGTAAAAGAAAGAAGGTGACCGACAACATTTCGAACATATACGTATGACTAAAAACTTCTCACCTAGTAGTGAGTGGTCCACTTCAAACACCACTTCACCAAGTAGTGGGTGGTCCACTTCACCAAGTAGTGGGTAGTTCACTTCAGAGACCACTTCACCAAGAAGTGGATGGTCCACTTCAGAGACCACTTCACCAAGTAGTGGGTGGTCCATTTCAGAGACCACTTCATCAAGTAGTAGGTGGTCTACTTCACGGACCACTTCACCAAGTAGTGGGTGGTCCACTTCAGAGACCACTTCACCGAGTAGTGGGTGGTTCACTTCAGAGACCACTTCACCAAGAAGTGGGTGGTCCACTTCAGAGACCACTTCACCAAGTAGTGGGTGGTCCACTTCAGAGACCACTTCACCGAGTAGTGGGTGGTTCACTTCAGAGACCACTTCACCAAGTAGTGGGTGGTCCACTTCAGAGACCACTTCATGGGTCCAGTCCTGCATGACGGCGCAACGGACGTAAACCTCGCACTTGTGACCTTGTTTGTTTGTGTCAGAGCTGGGAAGCAGTGGACCGCACGTCCTCCACATTCACGCCGGACATCACTCCTCTCATCCTGGCGGCCCACATGAACAACTACGAGATCCTCAAGATCCTTCTGGACAGGGGAGCGACGCTACCTTCCCCCCACGACGTCAGGTAAGCACCGCACACAACGTGTAACCACGACGTATAGGCAAATTTCGCGGGTTCGACGACCTATAGGCTATACTCCACTGTCTTATTTACTTTCGAGCATCAGCTGTTCGTTCATTGGCTGTTGCTCCAGTGAGTAGCTATTTTTACCTCAGACCAGGTGGCACGGGATTCAGTACTTGTCCCTTTGCAGGTCTGTTATTGGCTCAGAGCTCACCTGGACGTGTCTAATAAAATGCGATCCAACTGAAAATATGATATAATTGTACATGTGTTTGAAGTCTAGCTTATCCTAAAATGAACTCGCGAAATGTTCAGGCCCCTAGCCTCAGTCTCAGGCTGAGGAGCTGGGAGTAGTCAATAAGTTCGGACATCAGACACTGTTTTAATATATGTGACCTCCACATCGGGTGACCATGCCATTCTTAACTTTGTACTTAGGTCTTTTCTAGCACATCTTTACTCATCCGTCAAGTAGTGTAGTGCCAACTAATAGTGGCTGGCTGCTTTACTTTTTCACAAACACACCTTATTGTGTAATTTTTATCCATTTGTGATGGGTACCTAGTCAGAATTCGATGCGCTTACAAAGAATGAGAATACTCGTCGTGCCTTAAGACACATTGTTTGGCGACACTACACTAGGAATCAACTCCACGCCTTTCTTTCAGCTTCCTGTCCAAAAACACGCAGAAGAGTAGGCAAAAAAAAAAAAAAACAAGTGAGTGTGATACATTTTTTAATTTTGTGTTGCAAAAGGATTAGCGGTGACACAAACAAATGAAATATGTTATTTCAAAAAAGGGTTTCTTCATTAAGGATTGGCAATACCTACATTTCTGCACGCGTTCCGATGTATCTTTTTTTTTTGCTTCCACCAATGAACTCAGCCAAACGTGAACAGACACTCATCAGCATGTTGCTGGTGGAAATACCCAAACGCGGAGGTCCACTGCCAGTCGCCCGTGAGAAAGTGCGTGCATTACCGAGTAGACCCGAAGCAACAGACCCCCCAAGCCTATTTTTCGCATTAAAAAAATATTTTCTCACGTCCACTACTAAAATTACTTTACATTTACTTTCTACGAGTTGAATAAAGCTCGACGCGAATTTATAATTGTATAATTGTAAATTCTTGCTTCTCATTCGTAGCGTGCATCTTCTGTGTAGTATGGTAATTATTTTCATTAAATATGGACATACACCCAATTTGGTTTCTTATAAATAAAATAAACTAGTTATTATTCAATGTACATGTTTTGAACAAAATTAGCCAGTTATCAATAACACAATGTGTCGATCATTATTAATAAATACAATTGCTGCTACTTTATTTTTCCGTAATTTCACGCAGACTTATTGTTATTTATACTAAACATTTTTTTTTAAAGAAAATTTTTAAGGTTTTAAAAAGTTTTTCTTTATATCATGATTGTTAAATATATTACTGCAAAAATCTTGGTTATTCACACGAAGAGCCCAGTACGTCTATTATGTTTGCTAGAACACGAGAAAATATTGTTTTCGTAAAATATATTTTTCATGATAAACTAACCCCTGCTCCTCATTCGCTGTCTTTTGGATACAGCCCCTAAACAAGAGTCTGGGTATGGGCGGCGACTAAATGGCAAAGTAAAGCATACATGTCTATAGTTTTGTACGATATACAAGTCTTGAATTAGCCAAAATGGAGTTCGATTTTGGAAAAGCCCCTGTAGCTTATATTTGATTTATCAACAGACTTGCATTTTCATTAAAAATAATAATAATTTGCGTGACTTATATATGGTAACGTAGGTTAACACGCAACCAGAGTAAATGTACTGAAATGCCCGATGTGTATTTAAGTGAACGGTGTACCAGTGTTGACAGTTATGGTGACATTCACTGGGGCTCTGGTAATGTTCCAGTTAGTTTGGTTTCCGTTTTTTGTCAAGTAATTTTGGAATTTTGTAAGTTTTCAACTGGGACATCACAACAGTCGGATATTTAGCATGCAACGCTGCTTTATGTCGTAAATGACTCTGTTGATACCAAATAAGTGTGAAATAATTATTTTAAAAAAATCCGGCAGTTATTTAAATATACTTCATGTAATATAAAATCACGTTTAGAGCATTATTTAACACTTAACTTCATTAGAATTAAATCAAAAAGTTGCTAAACTGTTACTAAACAAAAACTAAGTAAGGAAAATATACTATTAATATTTCGACAACTTACTTTACTAATAGTTATTTCAATTGGATACAAATACATTTTTTTAGAATAACTCCAATTCTATGCATATTTTACATCTTAAAGTCGGCAAAGCTAACGTAGCGGTGATTTGGTAATTTGAAAGCTTCGATTTTAGAAAAAATAATGCTGATTAGAAAATTGGATACTGCAAACAAAACCGGTCACGTAAAATGTTTGTTAAGAAAAAGTGCTAACTGAAACACGGCTTCAGAAACTACTTTACCGTGTAGCTATCATGCGCATTCTATGCCGTGGTATGACTGCAGTGGTGGACGCAGAGTTGTGCCATCTCGGAAATGTATCATCTCTGCAATTTGTACGCTCTAAAGCCCCTGTCACACTGGCAAATTTTTCCCATCAAACAGTTTCCTATAAATTTGGTCAAATAATGACAGTTGTGACGTCAATTAAACTTCATAAACGCCGCCATATTTGTCCGAAAAAGTTGGATGGCTTCAGTTTCCATAAAAAATTTGAAGATGATTGAGCATTAATGCTTTTTTAAGTGAATTTTGCACATAATATCAAGAACTCAGAAGCAATAATTTACAGTATGAAGGTAACAAACTTTGAAAAATAAAATTTGGAATTTATAAAGAATTGAAAATAAATCACGTTCGTTACATTTCTTCCTGTTTTACTGCATGGAAACACAACAGCAGTATATCAGTTTGAAATTAATTTTTAAGTAAAAATTCAGATTAGATGATATTAGTAAAAAAAAAAAATAAATAAATAAACAGTGTGACACATTTTCAAACACACTCAAGATTATTTGATAACATTTACTTGAAGGGAAGATTTAATGGCCGTATTTTGCCTTCAAATTTTATTTTCAAATATATTTAAAGCAAATATTTGACAGTGTGACAGGGTCTTAGGCCAAAAATATAATGTTTAATCAGCGGTTATGACACAATTACGATTATTCATAACTAAATAGTGGGAATTATCGTTATCAGAAATGTGTAATCTCTCGTCTGGTTTTAAATTAACACTGGAAATGTTACATCTCCACATGTTATGCCTTTTTTAAGCAAAACTGGAGATGTAACATCTCCTATGATGATGTAACATCGATTCTTATCAACTGTATGACCATTGCATCCGGAGATGTAACAATTTCAGTGTTACTTTCAGCCCATACCGGAGATGATACATTTCCAATGATGAACCAGATCCTCATTTTTGGCTGTCTAGTTAAGAGCAATCGGAATTCTACCGTAACCAGAGATGAAATACTTCCGAGATGACGCAATTGAGGAATTGGCTAGAAGAAAGGCTTAAGTAAGACAGAATTGTCTTCAGTCAAACAGTTTATCATGTTCCTTATTGTCCGTAGACACCACTCACAAAATCTGGTATCGATGGCTCAAATTTTTACTAAGTTATAAATTATCTTCTGGACCCAAGTTGGTACTGCTTTTGAATAGCTGTTGTATCATTGCCTTCACTAATTGTAAATAGTACTTATTCATTTAATGTGGGTGGTTACTATTTACAAATATCGTCTATTGAGAGTAAACGCTACGACTAATGTTTTTAGATGCTATAAACTTCAAGTTTCCAAAACCTGTACCTGCCATTATCTCAGAATGTGATTTCTTTACAAATGCCTTTCTTCCAGCAAACTTCTCAATTCTGGCACCCCACACTCTAAAATTGAAACAGTTGAAATTGCTCCAAATCAGTGAATTAGACTGCAGATCGCAGATTCGCTTGAATCAGTAAAATTCCTACTGATCATTTTGGTTTCTGGTATTCAATAACCAATCAAGTTACACAGATTCCCAATGAATTGCACTGGCCTGGCAGTAAAACCCTCAGTGCATCATACTGATTCGTCAGTAGACGACATATCATTAACTGAAGTGGAGTTGGGACCGCGGTGACTGAGCGGTTAGCCTGCTCGCCTTCCATCAAGGTGAACCGGGCTCAATCTCCGGCCGGTCCACTCCGGATTTTTGCAAGTGGGAATCTTTCCTCACACAATGCCGCTGGCACGGCGGGTTTTCTCGGGGATCTCCCGTTTTTCCTGCCTTTGAATTCTGGCGCTGCTCCATTCGCAGCTCGTTTCGCCCTCGTTGGCTTTCAAGAGCTCGTTGTTATGAGCCGCCAAGATCTCTCAACTCAACTGAAGTGGAGTTAGAGGTTTGGGTGGCTCTTAACAGCCGGGTCTTGAGAGCCGATGAGGGCGAAGCGTAGTGAGAGTGGGAGGGAGCAGCGCTGGAATGCAAAGACGGAGGAAACGTCAAATCCCCCGAGTAAACCCATCCAGCAGCGGTATGGTCCGGGAGCGACCACGCCTGGAATCGAGCCTGGTTCACCCTCGCTGGGAGGCGACAGACTGACGATCCAGTGCAATAGTTTTCAATCATAGAAATCGCATGTTCGTGTCTGGAGTGCGTTGCAGCGGGCTGGCCGGCGGTGTTGCAGGTGCGGCTGCGACGAGTGCGTGGTGTCGAGCGAGATGGACTCGCTGCGCCACTCGCACTCGAGGATCAACGCCTACAAGGCGCTGTCGTCGCCGTCGCTCATCTCGCTGTCGTCGCGCGACCCGCTGCTCACCGCCTTCGAGCTGTCCTGGGAGCTGCACCGCCTCTCGCGCATGGAGAACGAGTTTCGCGACGAGTACAACGTGAGCGCTCCGCGAGCCGCCTTCCTCCTAGCCGGCTCACGCCATACCTAAGGTTTATTCCACTCAGGTTGGGAAGCTCAATGCTTTTAGTTTGGCAACTAAAAATTTTCGCCACTAAGCAAACGCTAGTGTCGCATTGTGTACCGGATATTTTCTATTTTTTTTACGTTAAAAGTAAAATAATTGCAATAATCATAAATCAAATAAGTAGTATGATTATGATTTTGGAGCATTGGCGTCTGACGTAGGAGCTGGGCGCCGGCTGGTCGCTATCTTGGATAGACGTGACCTGGACCTTTGATATTTAACCCAAAAATCCTATTAAAAAAATCCAAAAATTAAAAAAAATTTTTTTATAAAAATTTATATTTAAAAAATATAAAAAAATTTATTAAAAAAATTTGTTTTTCAAAAACTTAAATTTCCGGAGGTATCCCACATCATCTCCACCCATACTCATGCGTTTCAACATTTTCTCCTCAAACTTGGCTGTTTGGACGTTCCGTATCACGCCGGTGACATATCTGTTCGCTGTAAATGTTCTGGTCTCGCGCAACCGTCTGCCCACAGACGTGAACATCCGATGACTTGGATGGCGTCTGTTTGGAAAGGTCTGTTCATACAGACGTTGTGCTGCTCTTGCCTCGCCACCCGCGGCACCGTACACGAGATGCATATCCGCCATTTCTGCGCACGTGCGCTGTCTCTCCATGTTGCGAACCAACCGTGCAATGCCACCCCGTCACACACGCTAGCGGTGCTAACTCACAGCTTTCCTCTCATACTGTTCGCCTGGGAGTGTTACATCAAGGCAACCTTATTTGTGCATTAAAGTAAAATACGTATGATTATGACGTCTTAAGGACATACCAAAGGGTTACACACAAATTGGTAGGACACTACCATACCACCCCCTATTTACTCACTGTACGGGGATGATAGTACTCCACAACTGTTCGCAGGCTTCAGGCCTTGGTTAATGAAATCATTATTCACAGAACGGCTCTTTCATCTCATGGAGGTTTCATTATTTTCCAGTAGAACCTTTTGAAATGTTGCATTTCAAGGGCGGCTAACTCCCTTGCGAGTTACTGTACGACATTATTCGTATAATGTTTTCTATCCCATTTTCCATAGGGAATCACCTCATAGCGTTTTTACCTGCAGTTCGTAGCCATCCTATATACAAAAAAAGAAAAATCCTGTACACATGCGACACCAGTGCAATCTGGCGGCGAAAATGTTTAGCTGCCAAACTGTTGGCCCAGTGCATACCAATATGAGTAGAATAAACCTCAGCCACGGCATTGCAGTTACATCTGTGCGACTATAAGCACTGTAATTTTTAGCCTGTTTTCCGTTGGAAAGAAAGGCCTATGAGATCACTTTCCTGTCTGTGTTTGTGTGTTGTGTGTGTATATGCGTGTGTGTCCGCCCCCCCTTTTCACTTTGTGAACGTGTGAACCGAATTTCATCAAACTTGTTAAGGACACCTGACTTATATAGTTTTCAACCACGTCGGGCACTTCCTTTCAAAATGGCGGCCGTTTTAAAATATAGAATTATATTTTCTATTTTGGAAACCATCAAGCAGGTTTCAACCAATTTTTTTATGCTGACAGCGTAAGTTGTAAGCATTGAATTCAGAGGTGAATAGTGTTGTTGGTCCGCTATTTTGGATGATAGTATTACATGGAAAATAAGCTTTTATGTTATTTCTCGAAAACAACTCAACCAATTTGTGCTAAATTTGGTAAGTAAGTATTGCTATGATTGGTCAAGTAAATATAAGTAATTGAAATTATAAGGCACTTATTTTCAAAATGTCGACCATAATAAGATATTAGGTTTATTTGGTATAGTAACCATAACGTTCGACCAATTTAAACCTAATTTGTACGCTCACAGTATCTAATACAAGCAACATATAAGTCAAACAACTAATTTTGTCTGCCATTTTGGAAGTTAACGCCGCAAGAAAAAGTAAAGCTTTTTTGTTATATCTCGAAAACTACTCAACCAATAAATTTGGCACATAATTAATACTGTGATAGGCCAGGTAAATGTAGGCCATTAAAGTTTACTGGTTACTTATTTTCAAAATGGCGGCTATGCAAATATTTTAGTTTTATTTAATATAAATACCTTAACGTTTGACCAATTTCAACCAAATTTTGTACGCTGACGGTATCTATTACAATCATCATAAAACCAAACAACAACCACTTTCGTCCGACATTTTGGATGATAGCACCGCATGTAATAATAATGCTTTTAAGTTATATCTCGAAAACGAGTCAACCAATTTTCACCAAATTAGGCACGTAAGAAATACTATGATAATCCAGGTAAAGATAACTAACTAAACTTAATTAGGCACTTATTTTCAAAATGGCGGCCATACAAATATTTTATGTTTATTTCGTATAACTACCATGCCGTTTAACCATTTTCAACCATATTTTATACACAGACGGTATCTGTTATAAATATTATATAAGCCAAACAACCATTTTGCCAGCCACTTTGTAAGATAGCACTATAGGAATTAATAAAGTTTTTGTGTAATTTCTCGGGAAACAATTGACAGATTCCTACTAAATATGGCAAACAAGTAGAGCTGCCGCAGTTGATACGTATAAATGTGTTTCAAGTATGTCAGACAGTTATTTTCAAAATTGCGGCCATATAGCTATTTTAACATAGTTTGTTATATCTTCGAAAACATTTAATCAATGCCAACTTAATTTTTTAAGCTTTGAGTATACATAAAAAACATCAAATATGTCTATACAGAACCTCTTTTGTTTTCCATTTTTTTAAGATAGTGCCACACGAAGAAATTCATTTTTATGTCCTATCTCGGGAAAAACTTGGCCGTTTTATACCAAATAGGGCAAACAGGCAGTACTGTGGTAGGTAAAGTTAAATTATATGTGTTATGTATGTCAGGTACTTATTTAAAAAATGGTGGCCATATAGCTATTTTAGCTCTGTATGTTATATCGTCGAAACCATGTAATTAATTCAAATGAAAGTTAGCATGCTAGCTGTTTTCTTACAACCATCATATGTGTATACACAAAATTTATTTTATTCACCATTTTGTAAAATAATATTACATGACAAAATAAAATTATGTGATCTCCGAAAAAAAAGCCTATTTATACCAAATTTGGCAAACAAATATCACTAGGCAGGCCATGCAAATCGATAAACTTTGAGTGTGTCAGACATATATATTTTCAAAATGGCTGTCATATAAACATTTTAGCTCAGAATTGTTTTGCTACGAAACTGCAAAACAAATCTCAACTTAACTTAGTATGCTGACAGTATCAGTTATATCCATAATAATTGTAAATGCAAAACCTTATTTCTCTGTAATTTTATAAGATAACCCCACATGAAATAATGCAGTTTTTATGCAGTATCTTGGGAAACCATCAACCAATTTCTTTCAAATTTGGCGAATATGTTGTACTCTTGTAGACTATAATAATAAATTATTTTTTTTAAGTAGGACACACTTATTTTTAGAATGGCGACTGTAAAATCATTTTAGTTTTGTGGGCGATATATACGAAAATTATGTAATCTATTTTAATTTAACTTTGTATATTGGCAGCATACAATCATCGAAATTGCTACTACATTATTTGGTCCTCCATTTATGAAGATCGCCACATGAAAATTGTGGAGGTTTTATGTCATATCTCGACCAAATGTTACACTGGAAAATTTAAACTAATTTGCATCAAATTGTGCACACCGTAAATGCTACAGTAATGTAAAATTTCATGATTTATATGGGTCAGACAACAATGTTCAAAATGGCAGCTTCATAAATCATTAAGGTAAGTTTGACACATATATTAAACAATTTAACCAAATTCAACCAAAATTTGTACGTAGACATTATACGTTAGAAGCTTTGTGTATAGAGTCTCTTTTTCTGGCAATTTTGTACGATAGCATCAAATAAGAAAATAATGTTTTCTATGTCATAAACCAGGGACCAAACAACTGATTTCCATCAAATTTTTCACACAAGTAGCGCTACGGTAGGCCGTGTAAATTAACATGTTTTATGTGGCTCTGTCACTTATTTTCAAAGTAAAGGACCTGTAAATATTTTAGGTTGGTAAACCCTATCGTTCGAAACATTAGACTGATTAAATCCGAAGTTGATGCTCCGAGCTCAACCTCCGTAATTCAGTGGATTGCGCGCCAGCTTCTGGGTTCAAGTCCCGAGTAAAGTTCACGTGTATTTGTAATCGTCCCACTACTGTCGCGTAAGTTTTTGGCTTCATTTATAGAGTTGTCGCTTTCGAAGATAAGTCGAGTCCTTCCTACCAACACAGCTCTTGAGATATGATTTAAGATTCGATGGCACCCGTGTTGAGGGAAGTAGGCAGGTGAGTTATCCGAGCGAGTTGTGGTTCCTACTGTGCGGCAGGAGATGCTATCAGAGCGAGTTGTAGTTCGTACTGTGTGGCAGGAGATGCTATCCTAGCGAGTTGTGGTTTCTACTCTGTGGTAGGAGATGCTATCCGAGTGAGTTCTGGTTCGTACTGAGCGGCAGGAGATGCTATCAGAGAGAGTTCTGGCTCGTACTGTGTGGCAGGAGATGCTATCCTAGCGAGTTGTGGTTTCTACTGTGCGGCAGGAGATGCTATCCGAGCGAGTTGTGGTTCCTACTGTGCGGCAGGAGATGCTATCAGAGCGAGTTGTAGTTCGTACTGTGTGGCAGGAGATGCTATCAGAGCGAGTTGTGGTTTCAACTGTGTGGCAGGAGATGCTATCCTAGCGAGTTGTGGTTTCAACTGTGTGGTAGGAGATGCTATCCGAGCGAGTTGTGGTTCCTACTGTGCGGCAGGAGATGCTATCAGAGCGAGTTGTAGTTCGTACTGTGTGGCAGGAGATGCTATCCTAGCGAGTTGTGGTTTCTACTGTGCGGTAGGAGATGCTATCCGAGCGAGTTGTGGTTCCTACTGTGCGGCAGGAGATGCTATCAGAGCGAGTTGTAGTTCGTACTGTGTGGCAGGAGATGCTATCCTAGCGAGTTGTGGTTTCTACTGTGCGGTAGGAGATGCTATCCGAGCGAGTTGTGGTTCCTACTGTGCGGCAGGAGATGCTATCAGAGCGAGTTGTAGTTCGTACTGTGTGGCAGGAGATGCTATCCTAGCGAGTTGTGGTTTCTACTGTGCGGTAGGAGATGCTATCCGAGCGAGTTGTGGTTCCTACTGTGCGGCAGGAGATGCTATCAGAGCGAGTTGTAGTTCGTACTGTGTGGCAGGAGATGCTATCCTAGCGAGTTGTGGTTTCTACTGTGCGGTAGGAGATGCTATCCGAGCGAGTTGTGGTTCCTACTGTGCGGCAGGAGATGCTATCAGAGCGAGTTGTAGTTCGTACTGTGTGGCAGGAGATGCTATCCTAGCGAGTTGTGGTTTCTACTGTGCGGTAGGAGATGCTATCCGAGCGAGTTGTGGTTCCTACTGTGCGGCAGGAGATGCTATCAGAGCGAGTTGTAGTTCGTACTGTGTGGCAGGAGATGCTATCCTAGCGAGTTGTGGTTTCTACTGTGCGGTAGGAGATGCTATCCGAGCGAGTTGTGGTTCCTACTGTGCGGCAGGAGATGCTATCAGAGCGAGTTGTAGTTCGTACTGTGTGGCAGGAGATGCTATCCTAGCGAGTTGTGGTTTCTACTGTGCGGTAGGAGATGCTATCCGAGCGAGTTGTGGTTCCTACTGTGCGGCAGGAGATGCTATCAGAGCGAGTTGTAGTTCGTACTGTGTGGCAGGAGATGCTATCCTAGCGAGTTGTGGTTTCTACTGTGCGGTAGGAGATGCTATCCGAGCGAGTTGTGGTTCCTACTGTGCGGCAGGAGATGCTATCAGAGCGAGTTGTAGTTCGTACTGTGTGGCAGGAGATGCTATCCTAGCGAGTTGTGGTTTCTACTGTGCGGTAGGAGATGCTATCCGAGCGAGTTGTGGTTCCTACTGTGCGGCAGGAGATGCTATCAGAGCGAGTTGTAGTTCGTACTGTGTGGCAGGAGATGCTATCCTAGCGAGTTGTGGTTTCTACTGTGCGGTAGGAGATGCTATCCGAGCGAGTTGTGGTTCCTACTGTGCGGCAGGAGATGCTATCAGAGCGAGTTGTAGTTCGTACTGTGTGGCAGGAGATGCTATCCTAGCGAGTTGTGGTTTCTACTGTGCGGTAGGAGATGCTATCCGAGCGAGTTGTGGTTCCTACTGTGCGGCAGGAGATGCTATCAGAGCGAGTTGTAGTTCGTACTGTGTGGCAGGAGATGCTATCCTAGCGAGTTGTGGTTTCTACTGTGCGGTAGGAGATGCTATCCGAGCGAGTTGTGGTTCCTACTGTGCGGCAGGAGATGCTATCAGAGCGAGTTGTAGTTCGTACTGTGTGGCAGGAGATGCTATCCTAGCGAGTTGTGGTTTCTACTGTGCGGTAGGAGATGCTATCCGAGCGAGTTGTGGTTCCTACTGTGCGGCAGGAGATGCTATCAGAGCGAGTTGTAGTTCGTACTGTGTGGCAGGAGATGCTATCCTAGCGAGTTGTGGTTTCTACTGTGCGGTAGGAGATGCTATCCGAGCGAGTTGTGGTTCCTACTGTGCGGCAGGAGATGCTATCAGAGCGAGTTGTAGTTCGTACTGTGTGGCAGGAGATGCTATCCTAGCGAGTTGTGGTTTCTACTGTGCGGTAGGAGATGCTATCCGAGCGAGTTGTGGTTCCTACTGTGCGGCAGGAGATGCTATCAGAGCGAGTTGTAGTTCGTACTGTGTGGCAGGAGATGCTATCCTAGCGAGTTGTGGTTTCTACTGTGCGGTAGGAGATGCTATCCGAGCGAGTTGTGGTTCCTACTGTGCGGCAGGAGATGCTATCAGAGCGAGTTGTAGTTCGTACTGTGTGGCAGGAGATGCTATCCTAGCGAGTTGTGGTTTCTACTGTGCGGTAGGAGATGCTATCCGAGCGAGTTGTGGTTCCTACTGTGCGGCAGGAGATGCTATCAGAGCGAGTTGTAGTTCGTACTGTGTGGCAGGAGATGCTATCCTAGCGAGTTGTGGTTTCTACTGTGCGGTAGGAGATGCTATCCGAGCGAGTTGTGGTTCCTACTGTGCGGCAGGAGATGCTATCAGAGCGAGTTGTAGTTCGTACTGTGTGGCAGGAGATGCTATCCTAGCGAGTTGTGGTTTCTACTGTGCGGTAGGAGATGCTATCCGAGCGAGTTGTGGTTCCTACTGTGCGGCAGGAGATGCTATCAGAGCGAGTTGTAGTTCGTACTGTGTGGCAGGAGATGCTATCCTAGCGAGTTGTGGTTTCTACTGTGCGGTAGGAGATGCTATCCGAGCGAGTTGTGGTTCCTACTGTGCGGCAGGAGATGCTATCAGAGCGAGTTGTAGTTCGTACTGTGTGGCAGGAGATGCTATCCTAGCGAGTTGTGGTTTCTACTGTGCGGTAGGAGATGCTATCCGAGCGAGTTGTGGTTCCTACTGTGCGGCAGGAGATGCTATCAGAGCGAGTTGTAGTTCGTACTGTGTGGCAGGAGATGCTATCCTAGCGAGTTGTGGTTTCTACTGTGCGGTAGGAGATGCTATCCGAGCGAGTTGTGGTTCCTACTGTGCGGCAGGAGATGCTATCAGAGCGAGTTGTAGTTCGTACTGTGTGGCAGGAGATGCTATCCTAGCGAGTTGTGGTTTCTACTGTGCGGTAGGAGATGCTATCCGAGCGAGTTGTGGTTCCTACTGTGCGGCAGGAGATGCTATCAGAGCGAGTTGTAGTTCGTACTGTGTGGCAGGAGATGCTATCCTAGCGAGTTGTGGTTTCTACTGTGCGGTAGGAGATGCTATCCGAGCGAGTTGTGGTTCCTACTGTGCGGCAGGAGATGCTATCAGAGCGAGTTGTAGTTCGTACTGTGTGGCAGGAGATGCTATCCTAGCGAGTTGTGGTTTCTACTGTGCGGTAGGAGATGCTATCCGAGCGAGTTGTGGTTCCTACTGTGCGGCAGGAGATGCTATCAGAGCGAGTTGTAGTTCGTACTGTGTGGCAGGAGATGCTATCCTAGCGAGTTGTGGTTTCTACTGTGCGGTAGGAGATGCTATCCGAGCGAGTTGTGGTTCCTACTGTGCGGCAGGAGATGCTATCAGAGCGAGTTGTAGTTCGTACTGTGTGGCAGGAGATGCTATCCTAGCGAGTTGTGGTTTCTACTGTGCGGTAGGAGATGCTATCCGAGCGAGTTGTGGTTCCTACTGTGCGGCAGGAGATGCGTGCCCGCTGCCAGACCTTCGCCACGGCGCTGCTGGACCACACCCGCACGTCACTGGAGCTGGAGGTGATGCTCAACTACGACCCCGACGGTGACCACTGGGAGCCGGGGGAGAGGCACACGCTCGACCGACTCAAGCTCGCCATCAAGTACAAGCAGAAACGGGTACGGCCGATGCAGGACCCTTCGCCCCTCGAGCCATGAACTAAAGATGAGGTAGACCGCTTTTTCACCTTCCGCGCCAGTACCCAACATCGACCTACCTCAAAGGAACACAACTGTCAAAGTCACATGATCAACAGCGACAAAAGTGTCTTTTTTTTAATCTTAATTTTTAAATGGACAAGCACCATTGTTCGAATAAAAAAACTTTTATCGATTTGAATTTAATCGAACTGAATTAAAAATTGAGTAAGTATACAAACTTCTCAAAGTACTTATTTACGAATCAGTTTCCTAACGTAAAATCCACGCTAGACGTGTTGGCAGAAAAGCAGTTCAATGTCGGGACACGGAGATTTGATCGTGCGCGCCAGCGAGATCGGTCTACCTCATATTTAGTCTATGGTTAAATCAACATTTGAAAAATGTTACTTCTCCCATCTTAATGCACGTACAACGTGTTTTTTAAACTACACGTCGAAATTCAAACCAGTGAATCTATGGGTTAATACAAACAATAAATCCTGCTGGCAAAATGTTTGGAATGTTCATCTGGTATTTTTTAAATTTGAAGTGAAATCAGCGTCGTGAGTCCGCAAATTCACGTAGCTGCGTGATTGCGTGTTGCATATCACGACGGCGAACGTAACTGGCGCGCCACGAGGAAAGTAAAATGCAATCACTTCTGGCAGCCTTTACTACTCTATTGCTAATCTCCCAGTGTTCACGTAGTTTGACACGTGTGTGCTGTGTACTAACAAACAACCGCTAACGGCGCTCACGTACCTCGGTTTCATGGCGTCCCAAGTGATGGCGTTCTCCGCTCTTCTAAACATTTTGCTACTAGGATATTTTTTTATTAGCCAATATATGCTTTGGTTTGAATTTCAACATGTAATTTGAAACCACTTTGTTTAATAACGGGAAAACAGACTGGCATACTCCCGGTTAAGTTTGGTAACAATGGAAGTAAAGCCGTTCCCCGTCTTAGCGTTGAATTAAAAGTATTAGGTAAGAGTTTGTGAACACTGAAAATATTTACTTTGCTTTCTGTTTTTAATACGTGTAAATGTAAGAATAAGGAAACGTGTAAAATATTTACTTTTTTTTAATGATTACTATTTTATTCGATTGACGCAAGAAGTAAGTGAACAGGCCCATGGCAACATTAATTTTTTATTTGGTGGAAGAATACACAACGTGCATATAAATATAACAAAGATGGTCTTTAAAAAGTGTTGAGTTTACCATGAACAACATATATTATTAAAATACATTCGCGCTTCTGTTCCTGTTTTGGAAGGAGAGTCGGCATGGATGAGATAAGAAAAGGACAACGCTAAAGCCCCTGTCTGACTGTCAAGTTTTGCCATCAAACAATATTTGTTTTAAAAAATGCCACACTGTTAAAAGATTTATTTATTTTTAATCACCTAGTATGAGTTATAGTTAGTCGTTAATTCCAAAAAAATTCACAATGCAGCCTCTTTTCAGGAACGAGAATTACGAACTTTGTGATTTATTTTGACTTCTGAAGTACATTTTAAATTTATTAACTTGCAATTTTTGCTTTGCAATTAAAATAACTGTCTTCGATTACTGACTATTTTGATTCAACGTGCATTTCCAACAGCATTCATGTCGCGATATATATTATATAAATTAATTATCCCCATGCCCCTATTTCTTTGGTCACCATTTTTAAGTTTGTGGCGTCAGAAGCAACCTTTTATTAAGTGCACGATTCTTGTCGACTGAACTCGTTAAGTACCCAAGAAATTCTAAAACACGGCCAGTATACAAAATGTTTACTGGAAACGGGAACCACACAACATTTCAAACAAATATGGCAGCGTTTAGGACATTTCAGTAACTTCACAGACTTCCAACTTTATTTGACCAAATTTATCGGAAGCAGTTCGACGGGAAAAGTGAAAGGGGCTGCAAATTCTAAAGCAGTAGAAATCAGAGTACCCTGAGAAAAAAAAACCCACGGATCGTTGATAACGTTCGCCTTGTTTCCACACGCTATAATGTCTACTCTGATCTCTCAAGGAATCAAATTAGGATATTCTTGGTCGGAGGTAAAAACACTAATCTTGCAATCACCTAGACTTTGCAAAGACGTGTCAACTTATTTGATTTTTCTTGCAGTCACGCAGTTTAACTGGGTAATCAATGTTAAAGAAATTCCTTCCCAATGCATCAATTTTAAAGATAAGCGTTCCAAAGAAAAGTATTATACGTGGTATTTCTTAAGAAAACCTGCCGATTTTTATGTTAAACGTTTTATTTACAAAATTTAAAATTACCATTTACATTTTACAAAAAAATTATAAACCAATATTTTATTTTATTTTTTTAATTTTGCAATTTTTTTTTAGGAAGTTGCGTTGAATATTTTTCTGTTGGAAACAGTTAACCTTAAAATTAATGCACTGAGAAAGAATTTCTTTAATATTAACTATGTGACCGCAGGCTTGGTTGGCATGACCCTTAACTTTACAATCGGGCTAAACAAATATTGAAAATTCCATGGTTTTCTGAAACATGTCACACTTACGGCGAATCACAAGCATCTCAGCCACATTCTTGTCGGATGTGTTTTTTATACAATTGCCGTAAGTATTGTATACGCATACAGAAATACAGTAGATCAACAATGACCTTTAATTTTACTGCAGGTTGTTTGAAATTAACTTTAGCATTATTCCATATCATGTAGAAGATCAATCACGTTATTCCTTCAAAGGACTTGTTACATGCTCTTTTTTACATGCAAAGTTTTTCTGAAGGAAAATTTTAATAAACGACCATGGGTACATATGGCAATGCTTGTTTGAAAGTGATGATAATCTTATGAATCTCTGCTACAACAAGCTGACTAATTACGTGACCTGAGTGAAACCTTATCATGAAGTAACTTATGTATCCCGGCTATGAGGCGGTTGACGGTGAACTGAGCACTTTGAAAACCACCTTTGCAAAAGTCTCTTCATTTAACTGTACGTATTTTAAAGTGAAGACTGGCTGGAGTGGACCTGCATGTGCAGGCTTTTCACGGTTAACTGAGTACTTTTGAAATCAACATTACAAAATTGTCACTACCCGATACCTCGCATACATTTTAAAGGGCATACAGAATGGAATGCGCCCGGTAAAGCCGATAACGACGGATAGAAAGTAGTTTTATGTATTTACGTTGAATTAAAAGTGTTAGATAAACATTCGTGAATAATTAAATTATTTCTTTTGTTTTACATTTTTTAAAGCACATACGTTCAGGAATTGTAAAATCGGTGATATATTTAATTTCCTAATGATTTTACAGTTTTGCTTGACCAGCACGACGCGAGACTAGAGCGATTAGGCTCATGGGAATGTTAAGTTTAAATATGGCGGAAGGATATACAATGCACATACAAGTAGACCTTGGGAAGGTCTTTCAAAAGGGCTCAGTTTACAGTCAACAGTTCATAGCAATGCTGGCAGCTAATTACGGAAAGTTAGTTCCAGGTACTTAAATCTAATAATAATACGTGCTAAATTATGACAATTTTACACTATCACTTGATATATTAATAAATTTTGATCTTAGGCACAAGGCAATTTTAAATTTAATATGTATATGAAGATATGAAACGGGCTTCAAGAATACACCCTAGAAGCGCTTAGTTCACCAAGAAAAGCCTCTAGGTATTATGTTCGTAGCGTTAAGTGTATTTCTGCATTTCTGAATGAAGGACAAGTGTTAGGGATATTTAAAACCACATTTATTAGCAAGCCTTACGGCGTTTGTGTGTAGCCGCTTCGGTTTTAAACATTTGCTCACGCTTTAAAATAACGAAGAAATGTCCGTGACATTTTTAGAACGTGACAAATATTTCAGGCAGATTTACGATGAAGAACAGGGATTATAATGCCATCCATGTTTTCGCAATGCTCACCCAAGAATGCCCTTGTAGAAAGTGTTACCAAGCATCGATGTTTTAAGTAAACATAGTGTTTGTCATTATAATGTAAGCTATATGAGACGCATCTTGAGCAAAAGGAACCTTATATTTCAGGATTGTAATTGTACACGAGAGGACAAATTGGTCATTATTTAAATCACTTTCATTAAACAGAAATTTCAGTATCAGCTCTGGATTCGTCAAAAAATGCATTAAAAATATAATAACGAAGGCGCTTGAAGATAAAATGTACGAATTGGTTAGTAATCTCTTTAACGGTTACAGCAGGATCTTTGAAATATTGTTGGAAATGTTTCACTGCCGTAGACATGCAAAATTGTTTACCTAAAAAGTCATCTTGAAAATATATTCTTATGTGCGACCAGATTGATTGAGAATATATACCCAGTGTCTAAAAAAATAATAAATCTTGTAGTCACACGACTTACAAGAAGCGAGAACGCTACTCTTCTAGGCACCATCGCATAGAAGGTGGTACCTGGCCTACCAGACAGGGGTAGATAAACTAAATGTACTATGGCCAAACTTCAAACTTTGTTTTCTGACAACTACCATTACATTTTTCCCCAATTTCAAATATGCATATTATAACCCATTTTTAAAGGTACTAGTATTTACATAAAAAATTGAATTGCTTCAGATTTTTTTTTTTTCATATGATGCCAACACCTACACATCGTCCTGGAGAAATGTAAGGTTCCTCTCCCCATGACGCGTCCGTCACATCTGGTGTCCTTCACTCGTGCGTGTTCGTTGCAGTTCGTGGCGCACCCGAACGTGCAGCAGCTGCTGGCGGCCATCTGGTACGACGGCCTGCCCGGGTTCCGCAGGAAGAACATGGTCATGCAGATGATGCAGGTGGCCAAGCTCGGCATGATGTTCCCCGTCTACAGTGCCATGTACATGCTGGCGCCCACCTCGCAGATGGGCCGCTTCATGAAGAAGCCTTTCGTCAAGTTCATCTGCCACTCCTCCTCCTACGCCTTCTTCCTCAGTAAGACGAGTCTTCTTTGCTGATCGAAAAGCTCACACTCTCTCAGACATGTACTTCACTAAGATCCTGACCTCAATACACGGTGGCACAGTGGCTACAGCGTTCGTCTCCCACCGAGGCGAACCGGGTTCGATTCCCGGAGGGATCGAACCCGGATTTCCGCACGTGGGAATCGTGCCGGGGGCGATGCCGTTAGCCGGAGGGTCTTCTCGGGCGTATCCCATTTCCCCCACCCTTGCATTCCAACGCTACCCCACACCCACCTCGCTTCACCCTCATCGGCTCTCAAGACCCCGATGTCGCCAGCCGCCCAAACCTCTCCAACTCCATCTCCAACAAGTCAACAACTCCCTAGTCACAAATTAAAAGATGCTCTCAGTCAGATACTTGAGTTTAACTTAACGTAACACTGGGTATTCCTTGAACAAGCTCATTTTTAAGGCCCGGAAAATTTCGCGAATAAGTTTCACGACTTACTAGAGTTCAAACATGTTTATTTAACTTGGTAGCGCTGTTTTAGACACGCACTGTAGGACACTGAGCCAATGGAAAACCTGAAAGAAAACAAGTACGAAATTTGGTACTATCTAATCGGAGGTAAAGCTGGCTGCTCACTGGGTTAACAGCCAATCAACATACAGTCGAGACTCTAGTATGCACAGGACTGGGGAGTCTAGTCTGAAGGTCTATGGACTTACGAAATTTTCCTGACCCTTCTCATGTATGCTGGGTATATCAAGTAGAGTGGTGCACGATGAAATAACTTTTGGAGAAACATTTACAACTTATTTTACTAGGCTTTTTGATATCCTTTATTTTATGCCGTAAGAGTAGTTCGGGGAACCCTGGAGGCTCACGCTCTTAACTTATCTAATCTGCTCTCCCAGGATTCGAATGCGGGAACTTGCTGTCCAAAGGTCACTTAAAAGAACTCGGTTGAAAAGTTGACCCAACAATTTTGAAACCGGTAACATTGGATGCCTCTAAAACTTCCTGCGGCTCTTGAAGTAAATATATTTATACTTGCAGATTCTGATGGTAAGTTCATAAACGTAAGTTAATCCGGTTTCCACAACCCACCACTCCTAAAAGCTTGTTGCTGTTGTCGGCAGTCACACTGTCAATCGTGGATTTTCATTACCGTCTTGAATTTTTATGCCCTTTAATCGCCAAGCAATATCCCACCAATTGAAACACAAAATATTAGAATATCTCAATAGTACGCACACCTTAATTGTACCATTCATGTCACTGCTTGTCAGCTTTGCATACGCAATATTTCAAAGTAAACAATACATTCGATACTATTTCACGGTTAATCGACCTTTCTGTAAAGCTTTGTTTAATAGCTAGGCCTTATTGCAGTGGCGTGTGGTGAACTGTTGCAAGGTAAGCTGGCGTTAGCTCTGTGCTGTACCCTGTCGCTTGCTAGTTTACACTTCCGCCACTAAAACGTAGCTCGGCAGCTGTAGTCATAGGACGCGTGTAATTGGTCCCTTGCTACTAGCGTGTGATTGGTCGGAATGCATTCAGTTTCTCTATAGGCTGCACGGTGCTCGCTGGCTCCTGCTGCGTGCACCGGGAATGCACAGTAGTGAGCAAGCACCAGCTTGCGTTGCAACAGTTCACCACACGCCACTGCCTTATCGCTAGGGGCAGTGATATTTCGCGAAAAGATTTCGAGACAAGATACAGTCCAAAGCACTGCAGGGTCGTCCAGCTTCTTTGATTGGCTGGAAAATGTTCTGGCCCGTGTTAACCGTTTGCGCACGAATCACGAAGGTTCAGTGTCGGAGTTACTTGGTCCTGGAGTGGCTTGGTCAATGACGGACACTGCACCAGCAGTTAATTGAGGTATAATAAGAGCTGAGGCGTGTATATAGTATTGAAGTCTACTGTGTGCTCCGATATTTACGCGAAAAGTCACTGGCCCTACTTATCGCTATAGAGACCTGCAAAATTCGCGTTATTATTCAAGGTCAGCCTGAACTCCAAGTTACTGTGCGTTCGACCAACTTCAGTCATTTGCTTGAGATGTGGCTGTCACGCCATGGAAAACTCTTTAGCCAATAAGACAGTATCAGAGGTGGAGTGGCCAATCTCTTTTAAGGAAATCAAGCAGGTAGGTGACGTTGATTAGAGTGCAGTGGCCAACAAAATCACGGACTGTGCTCACTTGTTTATAAGGCAGTGGAGTCTATCCTGTCACCGAAAGATAACGCGAATTTCGCACGTCTCTACTTATCGCTTATCATTTAGCCTTTCGTAAGAATTGACTTTGTAATGAAGCTCGCGAGATGCCCTTTATATCCAAGTGCTCAAATTGTTAAGAACAAAAATGTGTTACTATTAGCCCAATTATTATATGTGTATAAATTAAAAGGGTGATAACAGTACAAACGTGCTGTATTCAACATCGTCCCTGTCAGAAAAAGAGGAGCATTTGAGAGGTTAAATATTAATTTGTTCGAACAGTTATTGTGATGCATTGTTATTACTAATTGTTATTTAACTTCAGGAACTGCTGAGTTCTACATAACCAAATTATATAAATTTCTTCGCGTGCTTTTATTATGATATTTTGTGGCTTTTTATAATTTGCGTGTTTAGTTTTGATTCTATGGCTAAATTTAAACTACAATCAATTTTTTTCTACAGTCATTCGACACGTATTATAACACGGCATGCTCTTCTATGGCGTATGTTTACTCTATATTTTATTTACTCTAACGTTATGGTGTGATGTCGTTCCTGGGTTTTTCGACAGATAACACTTTACAGCCTGGATCTACCGCGTACAAGCGCCGTATTTAAAGAATGATGTAGAAGGAACAAATCCTTCACAAAAGTCTACTTGTTTCTCGTGATTGTTTACTAGCCCGGCATACGGAAACACCATAGAGTGCATACAATAAGCACATAGAGACAAAATAGCGTGGCGGCACCTTTGATGCATGCGTCTCGGCATTCTCTGATTGGCTGCGCGGGGCTCTGGGAACGGGTCTTGTGTCTGATTGGCCACCGCATGCTGCGAAAGGTCCCGTGTTAGCTGGAATGCTGGCTGGCATGCCGACTAGGTTACCGCGCGCTGATCGGCGAACGACGTTCCGACATTTTGCTGGCCAGTGGCGCAATTTCGCTGACGTGCCCAGCTGGAGTTCGTGGTGCGAGCGGCTGTCTCGCCTCTGTATTCACAGGCACTCTGTGTTAACACTCGAGTCACTTCCCGTTACGCCATCGTGTGCGGCCAGCCAAGTAACTTGTTAGCCATCGCTCACAGACCATCATCATATCGTTTCAGGGCTTGCAACGAACAATATTTTTTTTGTTCGGGACTGTGTAAGTATCTGTCATTTATCGAGGTCATTAAAAAAGTACATTTGTACTTCGTATCACTGGCAACAACTGTTCAATACACTACACTGAGAGAAAGGTCAACAAAATATTTGTTTGCACTGGGCCAAAAATATTTCGATGGGTAAACAAAACTTGAAGAGCAACAAAATATATTTTCTTCATCTAACCAAATAAATGCTTGAGCAATAATAATAACAATAGTAAAACCTCTGTGTTAAGTCGAAACAAGTTATACTTCGTAAACAGTATTTTTTTGTTGGATCAACTGTAAATATTTGAAGGGTACAGGGGGAAACGGTTGAATGTCCATTTTTACATAAAATGAGATTTATGGTGTCATCTGTAGTAGAAATGCCAGTACTGTTGTCATGGCAACGCAGAGCGGTTAAAGGAGATGAGGGTCCGATATTACAAGCCTCGTAAGTAACACTTCATGGGGAGGAGTTTATAGATTCAATTGCAGTTTGCTCAAAACGAGCTAATATCATATTTTTGCCCCTGTGCTCTTCATTTGTTTGGCCACTCATTTGATTACCTTCGTTCAGAAATACAACTCAAGAGTTGGTTTCCATTTTTTGAGACACTCAGGATAGTATTGGCGTTTGTTATTGTATTTATTCGTGCCTAATGTCTTAATAAAACGAGTTCAACAGGAAACTAAAAATTAAGCTCTAAAGTTGAAATATTTATTTGCGCACGTTGTCCAATGTTTGAAATTTTTGCATTCAAAAACGTTTCAATTTTAATCTGTGGTCTCTTTAGCTGAGGTTGCCAGGGCGTAGCAACCGGGCTTCCAAAATGTTTTGTATTTACCGAAATTGTTTAGTGTACGTAGAGCCAAACAAATCGTTGTTCGGAGCAACCTATTAAGAACAACGATATAATTTCGTCACAAGAACAAAATATTTCATTACCGCTATCTATACAAATGATTAATTTGGTCGCGTCAAACAAAATTTGTTTGATTCAGCAAAACCTTTTACTCAGTGTGAGTAATGTAGTTTCAACTACGAGTGATGCCGCCCGCACGTAAGAGGCTTCCTCATAGGTTGACGTTTTTTTTCTGTGTACAAGGCGATTAATTAAAACCACTGCCTAGACAACGTCCTAGATTTCGGGCACTGCAACTGAATGCCGAACATTATTCCCCCCCCCCCCNCCCCCTTCGATAGACTCCTGTGGCGCGCGAGTTTGACTCGTCTTATAAATGCAGGAATCGATGTCTTGTGTAGTTATGGACTGTTCGCGGTAATTGAGCATTTTTGAAATCATTGATTAAGATCTAATTTTCTCCACATTTTGTATCCTTCCGCCATATGTTTAATTCACACTGCCAATATTGGAGAACATCCACCCACTGCGATTGGAAAGGGCGTGATCTCTTTCTATTGACAGCATTCAACTGCCGCCAATTAAGAGCTCAGGCCAAGCTCGGAAAGACTAGGAGAAATAATAAGACTGGTGAAGAGTGCACACACATCGGAGACCTGATGTGACAGACTAAGTCTGTGTGGTCATGGGAACAGCCTGAATGTAAGATCAAGACCTGATGTGCACTCTTCTGTAATGAATCGCTCAGTAAGTTGTCTCCCGTTATACTTTATTGATCAGGCACGGGAGGAGACGATCTGGTCACAAACCGCTGCATTAAAGAAGAATACATGCCAATATTTGTCCGATCCGCATAGCAGCGTCGGGAACATAAGGAAAGGTTTACAGAGCTACTTGTGTCGGGCCAAATTTCCGAAACCGAGAAGAAATTTTGCAATGGCTTAGTTCTTCTCGTGTATTCCTTTATTCAATGGAATAAAATGGTGAACTAAGACCAATCTTCAAGTATGAGAAGAACCAAAATTATTCTCCTTTCCTCCAAACCACGTTACCGCTGCTCAGAAAAGACATCTGCATGTTTTTTACACTTATTGGACGCTAGAGAAAAACAACATTCTTCGTTTTACCGTTTGAGATTCACGCAACATCTTTTTTTCTTAATTGATTATTTTTAAGCTATTCGAGGCCTTTTACAAATCATTCGCATTTGTCAAATTATCGTACGACACTTTCTATGTAACACGTATATTTATTAAGTCTAGGTCTCATCCATCTTAAACCCTTTAATTTTTGTATATATTTTTTTAAGAGGACGTGTTTTTGAAATAATGAAGCTATAGAATATAAGTTGTTTAGCTTACTAAGCGGTTATTATGTTACATATGAATATTTACGTGAGGTTATATTACTGTCATTAGTAATAATGCAATATTTATTAGACCAAAATGTCTTATGCTTTTATTGTCAACCAAATAACACGTAACAAAACTTAGTGATAAAGTGTGTTACAACTTATTATGATATATAGTAATTACTCTGAAACCAAATTTGGGACTTGAAAACGAAAATTATCTGCTTAAGTTTTTAAGTCATCAAGATGAGAACATTATAAATCAGTTTCCTGTAGAATTTAAGGCACTGCAGCTACCTAATTTAAGGCACTGCAGCTACCTAATTTAAGGCACTGCAACTACCTAATATAAGGCACTGCAGCTACCTAATTTAAGCCACTGCAACTGCCTCATTTAAGGCACTGCAGCTACCTAACTTAAGGCAATGCAGCTACCTAATTTAAGGCACTGCAGCTACCTAATTTAAGGCACTGCAGCTACCTAATTTAAGGCACTGCAGCTACCTAATTTAAGGCACTGCAGCTACCTAATTTAAGGCACTGCAGCTACCTAATTTAAGGCACTGCAGCTACCTAATTTAAGGCACTGCAGCTACCTAATTTAAGGCACTGCAGCTACCTAATTTAAGGCACTGCAGCTACCTAATTTAAGGCACTGCAGCTACCTAATTTAAGGCACTGCAGCTACCTAATTTAAGGCACTGCAGCTACCTAATTTAAGGCACTGCAGCTACCTAATTTAAGCCACTGCAACTGCCTCATTTAAGGCACTGCAGCTACCTAACTTCAGGCAATGCAGCTACCTAATTTAAGGCACTGCAGCTACCTAATTTAAGGCACTGAAGCTACCTAACTTAAGGCAATGCAGCTACCTAATTTAAGGCACTGCAGCTACCTTATTTAAGGCACTGCAGCTACCTAATTTCGTGCTGTGTTGGCAGTGCTTCTAGGGCTGGCTTCTCAGCGAGCAGAGTTTCTGCTGATCGAGTGGTTCGGGACTCAGTGGATGAGGGAGATCCTGGAAGGATGGAAGAAGAGAGAGCGAGGATCTATTCCGGGTTTGGTCGAAAGCACTGTCATACTCTACGTAATAAGTGAGTGTGTATTGCTGCGAATCATTGGTTTCCCACTGATTCAAATTTAGAGTGTAAGTTACATCGGAAAATATCACTTAAAGTGATGCATGAAGATAAAAAATTTAGACCATTAGAAATTACTGGTGTTCGTTGAAAAAAACTTTGGCTTATACAACATTTAACTTTAGTATAGTACAAGTTTAGTTTTTAGTGACTCTAAAAATGTGTTAACTGAAGTCACTGACTAATTATGTTTTTACATTTTCCCTTGAAGTACGAAAACATTTGTTTACTTAATATACGATTTGTGTTCCGAAAGTTCGTGAATGAGATCATTTTCCTAAGTCCGAGTCAGTAGGTTTGGTGTGGGTTTCCTTTTCTAAATTGCGACCTTCACGCTATAGACACCATTTCCAGCAGTGCCTATGCTTCTTAGAACGCACGTTGCAGGCCATTTTCCGAGAGTTGGTGTAAAGTAGTGAATGTCGCAACTTTCGCTTTCTGTTACGTGCTAAAGCCCAAAAATCGCATAGTGCTCAGTCTGGGCTGTTTTTAGGATGATCTAGAAAAGAATTCCCATCAACTTTCTCCAAAGCTTCCATAACACTGTACCCCCCAATTTTGTGGGTTGGGGTAAAACGTATTTTAACCCCCAAAATAATTTTACTGCCATACTCCTCAGTACCTAAATTAATTGTGCAGCAATAACTTATTCCCGAATATCCTTAATTTTTCTCCGCCAATTTCCAGTGGCCTTTTGAAATTGCGGTTTTTTTTTTAACTCGGGTCTCGACCTGTACCTCCCTCCTTTCCCCTCCTGGAGAAAAAAAAACATTCTTCATGAAGCAGTCCAGGTCTTTCTTTTTGCTAAATGCACTCGTCAAAGGAACTTGCAAAACCTTAACATAATAACATTCATTTATAATTTGTTCCTTTGAAACCCACTGTTGTAGCACTATTTCATGGATATAAAAAACACCATTAACTGTTTCTAGGAACCAAAACCCTGAAGTTTCTTGGGATGTGATGAGTCACTGTGCTTCCCTACACGAAACTGCAGCGATCCTCTGAAAAGACTGCTGTGAATTGGCTTTAATCACATTAGAAAAGTACACAACAGACTATATCCACAGGAGACAGTCATATAATCGTTTCCATGCAATCAGCGCATTGTTGCCAGCCACGGACTTCCGGAACAGCCCTCGCATTTGTAATTGTTTTTCTATATTATTGAGAGTTTCAATTTCAACGCCCCTGCTTTTAGTGGGCTGACCTGGGGTGTCTTTCATGATACGCCAATATAAACTTTCACCTGAAAATATTACGTACATTCAAGGCTTACCCGGGTTTCAAACCTAGAACATCATGGGCTAGAAGGTAACTTCTTAGTCACTTCGATCATGTGACCATCTCGTTTAACTTCAGACCACCAATGTATCGCTTTAATTCTACCAGAAATAATATTTCAGAAGTACTTTTAACTGGTCGCAGGTTTAATATGGAACGAAATCCGCTCGTTGTGGACCGACGGACTCCAGTCGTACGTGAGCGACTTGTGGAACATCGTGGACTTCATAACGAACGTGTTCTACCTCGTGTGGATCGGTCTGCGGTTCTCCTCGTGGTATATTGTGCAGGTAATCACGGGAGATGTAAGGTGCGTTTGTCACCTCCTGTGAACTGTTACTATGGTTGTGTCTCGTGCTTGCAGAGGGAGTACAAGAAGGGCATGAATCCTTGGTACCCGAGGGAGCAATGGGATCCTTTCGATCCGATGTTGCTTTCTGAAGGCGCCTTCGCCGCGGGAATGATATTCAGGTGAAATTCTTCGTAAAAATGTGAAAAAAACTTGATAATTATTATTGAGAAATTGATTGTAACTTTACAAACGTTTTTAAAGGTACAAAAATTTATCTTGTAATATTACTCGTTTGTAAAACTACAAAAACCGCGTTGCTCAATCAGAATAGCGGACACTCAACAAGGTAAAACTATAAATACCTGTTTGTGCAAAAACTAGGGTGATTTGAAGTGTATTTGCATTCAAAAAGAACTGTATTTCAAGTGTGAATAACGTAAGACGCATAAAACCACTCAAATTATTACAATAAAACGATTACAATTTTAAAAACATGTGATGCTATGACTCATTAATTGTTATTATTAATGTTTCATACCTACACAGGAATTTTAAAATAAAATGGATGTGTTCTTCTTAGCCGAATAACTTAACTAAAATTGTGTAGGTATTTGATACTTAATTTAGTACAAAAATAATAGTGTAACTTGTAAGTAAAGTTGGTTGCCCGTTAAGGGTGTGGGCTCAAAATGCAAGGGACGTGATTTTTAGGCAAGGCTTAATTAATTTTTTTTCATGAATTATACATTGAAATAATTTTTTCTCTATTCTCTGTTGTTCATTTATCAGATTTGTTTTCTAGATGGAAAAAAATATGTCCACCTCTTAATAATGTAAGTTAGTAGATAGAAAATGTTCCTCTGAGGACAAGGGCTGGGGGCTAAGGATCTGAGAGTTTGCCATCATCTTGGATCCACCATCTTGTTTTAGGCCACCATCCTGTTTTCGACCACCATCTTGTTTCAATCCGCCTTTTTGTTTTACCACTTTGTGCTCTACCATTCCAACTTATTTTTCATGCTCTCTCATTCCGTGTTATTTTTTCATGCTCTCTCATTCCATCTTGGCTGTTTTTCATTCCATCTTGTTTCTTCATGCCCTGTTATTACATATTGTCTCTTTCTCTTGTCGCCTTCTTCTCTCACCATCTACATACTTACTTCGCCGCCTGCTAGCAGCGCTGGTGTGGGTCCGCCATCTGGTTGCAGTAGTTCCTTCATCGTCTGCTAGGGGCACTGGTGTTTTTACTCCATTTGTTTACAGTGGTTCCTTCATCGACTGATAGGAGGCTCTGGTGTGTGTCCGCCATCTTAATTACAGTAGTTTAAGTCGTCGAGCGACACCAGGAGCAGAGCTCACAAATGCCTGAGGCCAGGGGTGCGGGGTATAACTACCGGACCTTGTGGTCGCCAGCATTGTTGACACCCTAGCCAACTTAGCTAACAGGGCAAGTGTTGGAGCAAGGGGTTTAAAAGAAGCAATAGCTTGTGTGTGCGGGGGACGAATAAATATATTGTCGTGATTACTCTAATGCATAGTAATTTTTTTATATAATTTTTTTCCTATACGAGACAGACCAGCAATAAGAATTTTTTTTCATATAGTCATAGACATGATAAATGTTTTTTGAAGTTTTTAGGTCAGTCATTCGTGTGTGAATAAAGGCACATAGAGGTACGGTGTGGTTATGTAACAAAGCCTGTGTTTGGTATCGACTGGCATGAGAAGTGCAGTAATGGCTTTGTGTTTATCAGCCTCTAAAATGTATAGTATTATGAAAACTTTTAATATTGCTTGCTAGTTAAACTTTCTTTGCATATCACTTTTGAGTGTATACCAGTTTTTAATATAATTTGCTTTATATATGTATATACATATATAGGTTATTTTAAGAAATAGATGATTTTTACATACATACATTTATTCACATTTTTACAAGAAAAAAAAGAACTTAATACATTAGTTAAATTTGTTTTACTACTTTTATACACATGAAGTCGACATATCAGAGTCTATTAATGTTTTGAAAGGAACAGCATAATCTTCTGTGTGGATAAACATGGCAGGCCCACAGGGTGGAACTGCTGCTGGGGAGTCACTGGAGGTGGAGTCACTACTAGCTATAACTGCTTCTGGAGTACATAAGCTGTAGTTCTTGGTTCATGGTGCATGAAGAAACATATATCCATTACTTATATAGTCCAGCTTGAACTGATATGAGATTTTTTGGGGAAAATCTAGCTTCTCGAAGCAGTTTTTGTCTATATACGGAGCACAAAATTGATGCGCACGGTGTATCCATTGTCGGTAAACGACCAAGTATGTCTTTCTTAATACTTCTGTAATGTTGTTTACCATCGCATGATTCTCTGTACTTGATGTCCTTGGGGTCCCCGGGCATAGCATAAGATAGTGCTAGCTTCGGAACACAGAGATGAAAAGCGCAATTACTATCTTCGTACACGAAGCTGGGTACTACTCTGGAGGTATCGTATGGTGAAAATTCATTCCACTGTAGACGGAAACGTACATTCTCACTACACATTTCAAAGTATATCGAGCTGTAAATATCACCGCATTCATTTTTAAAAGTAATACCATACTGCAAACAATGTAAGCCTTCACGCATGTAGTCGTAGATAGTGCTGCGGTTGTACATTATGCATGGTGCCGACTCGGTGCTAGTAGGATCAGGCAACAGGAACACTTCTTCATCTTCCTCGCAGTCTTCAGAAAATGGTTCGTCACCATCGTATTCAGGGTCCATGGTGTCTGGGCTGGCTGACTGCTGGACTAGTTGAATGCTGCTGACCGCAGACTAGGCAGAATAAGACTGGTTGCTGACAGGTTCACAACTGGATGAGTCACTGGAGGTTGAGTCACTGGTTTATTCTGTCATACTGTCACTGAAGGATGAGTCAGCACTGTTTCTAGTATCGCCACTGCTGCTAAAGTCCATACTATATGTTTCTGGATCCATGGCTCACCTACAATTGACATTTACGAACATATCTGCCTTATTTATAGTCTCCCGTCTGCTTGGTCAGGAGGTTTGATGGCGAAAACTTGGCTTCACTGAGTTAATTTCCGCCTGTAAATGGGACAGAGTTGGTTCACACACATCCTAGTTTGCAAATCAGTCCAGGGTGGTTCATGGCAGTTCACAGCACTGTGTAGGTACCCAGCACACGTTTCAGCCTATATTAGTGGCACTTTGGATGCTTCTTTTAACATACTGTAATGTGTCAAGGAACTTTTCATTAGTATCCTCGACAGTAAATGCTCGTGTTGAGGACCATAATCAAATGTCTTGTCCACTTCGCTAAATATTCGATTTTTCAATGATCGGCAAAGGTTAACTGCACATTCGCTGATATTACAGTCTTTCACAATTCCAGGTTTTATGCAGTCTGGCATCGCTATTGTGTCCCATGAGAAGTAAACATGTACATCATTTGCACATTGCTCAACACATGTTACCAGGGGATCGTCCATAAAATATTCCACACTCTGGAATACTGGGTGCACACACCAGTAGTATTGCTCTGGATCAAATGTGGCTGATTGAGGTCGAAGACTAGATGAAGACTGATGCTCATAGTACGAACGCAGCGTACACATCGCACGTAAGTGGGGTGCACATAGTCTCCCAAGTTGTTCTGCCATGGTTCAAAATTGCGTTTTGATATTCTCCATTGCAATGCTCAAACCACCAAATAAACTTGTAGCTGTCTGGTCTTCTGAGTTGATATACAATTTTGCTATGACACCAAATTTGATGAAGGTGTTCTTCTTTTGCTTGACTCATCAGCTCACTGGTAGTGCAGGGCAACTTCGAGTCTGGTCAGAGGTGGTACACTGGGCAGGTAATAAAGCAGCATGGTACTGGAACCAAGCTGAAAAGACCATCTTCTTCATTCATGCTGACCCAATGTTCCAGTCCATCGCAGTTTTCTATTAGCTCTGGCATACCAGGTGTGCAGAAGTGAACTCTGAGGTAGCACATGGTAATATCGGAGTAAATGGCTACATTTTCAGGTCGGAACTGCACAGACATGATGTGATGAAAGTAAGGTCACAACTAACACTACGAGCCTTCTCTTCCACTTTTATATCAGTTTCCCCTTCTCCACTGCCCTCCCCCCAGTACGCCACCATTCTGGATGGGCCAGTGCTTCTCTTGAAGCCCGCTGACTGATTCTCTTTTCCATTTTTAGTTAATTCCAGTTACCTGACACCAAGCAGGTGCAAGCCTGCAAAAATGCAAACACAGCTCTTCCCACTTATGTTGACTTAGGCTATCTGAAACCATGTAGATTGTGAAAACGACGTGGAAGCATATACATGTGGCGACTCCAGTTACCTGACTCTGTGCAGGTGCAGGCCACTGAAAATACTGTAAACTAAATGGTATACATAGTTTATTCAGAAAGTAATTTTTTCCATAATTTATCTTCTTAATGTATTAGTTTCTTTTCTCTGTTTTGAAAAACGAAATGTTTACTAAATTTTTTTACCACTACACTTTACATTGTCTTTTTTTTAATTGATAGGGTACATGACAAACAATAAAATAAGAGGTGAATTGTTTTAAAATTATACACATATTTTATTCATCAAACTCTTTTATTTTGTTTTCACTTACATGTTAAGCAATATTAGTTTACATTGACAGGAAAAAAAAGAAAGTTTTTTTAATGTCCTTTTTTTCTGCATCTATGTTGCGATGTATTTTTGATAGATTTTTCATATATAGATAAGCAAGATAATATTTAAGAGACAAAGATTTTTTATGAAAGATTCCCTGCTTTTTTTGTTTACACACACCATGTGCCTAAACATAGAATTGACAACTATAAATTTATCCACACTATGTTGCTCTGTTCGAAACACCGTTTCTTTACATTGTTTGTTATCATCCACTGTCCTTCCCCGTGTCCTCATCCGGTGAACTTGTCTTTATCTCGCACGACAAGCTGTGACAAGTCGTGGTCCACTCGACGAACGGAATCGTGTCAGCTTCTTCGTCCGGTAGGAGTCTATGCGTCTCGCCATTCATTCTACACTGAAGCGAAGCACTGTTTCGTGCCCCTCTCGTCGTATTTCGTAGTACCTACTATGGATGCCTTCTTTAATGATGATTGTTTCACCCTTGTTCAGCTCCAACAGTTCTTCGGTGCTGCATGGTACAGTTACTCCCGGCCTCATGTTGTACACTGTGCAGGTTTCACCATCACACTGGATTCTGTCCATACACTACACTTTTGACTTACCTTCGGCGCTCATGATGCTCGGGTTGTATGCAGGCAGGAATGATTCACACCATCGCAGGCTTATATCCATTTCACAGCATCCTCATACCGTGGATCGCCTAGTTAGTAACCAACTCGCCGGAACCCGGGGATGGCGTTGGGATAACACTTCACCTTACCTGACTCGAAGGAGCTGGTGTACATCACCTCGTGCGTCGAAAATCCTGGTGGTGTGATGGGAGTAGATGTGATGGGCGCCAACCAACTGCTGATGGTGGCGATAGTGGTCTGCGTGGAGCCCTCACGTCCAGGAAGTCATTCGTCGCATGTCGTAGAGTTGAAGGCGGTGCTGGGTCGGAGACCTGGTATGATCAGCTGCATGAGATCGGCAGTCGCTTGGTCTGCAGAGCCATTAATATTTTTCACTGTGCGGACCCTTCGTCGATGAGGAGATGGTGCTGGTAGTGCCTGCTGTTGATTTGCGATATAGCGCCTTGCACCAGCTGCGGGAATGGAGAGTGTCTATAACGGAAGTAGTGCTGCCTTCGAAGCACTCCTTGAAGTGCAGGAAGTGGCGAATATCTTCGTCTTGCTGCAGGTAGGCTGGAATTATCTTGTGGTGTGCATGTGACAGCAGGACTCTTTCGGTAGAAAGGCCAGTTCGTTATATGGATTTAGGGCCGCAAGTGACCATAGTCTCCCATACGCGACGATCACCGAAATAATTTTCTGCCCACTGGGACAGTATGCAAACATCTGCTGCTTGGCGATGAGAAAATTCCAGACGAGAAATAAACTGTATACTTTAAGGCGAGCAGGTGATGAAGACTGCAGAAGCAGGCAGGATAGTTTTTTTTTTCCTAACCTACTTTAAAACTATGTGTTATTTGGGCCCGCGGTAGGTACGGGGGATTAGTGCGTCTCAAGGTAGAACCTCATACGCTTAAAGGATAGGGAATTTCATGCAAAGGAGGCGTGCATCTTGGCGAGGAGGGATATTTGGCAGCCATGGCCGAGTTTAGGCCATGGACTACATCCCTAAGGGGGCGTATAGCAAGCTATAGTTAAAGAAGGGAGAGGGGAAAAAACCCGCATAGGCACGGTAAAAACCCTCTCGACAGAAAATAAGTTTCAAACTTATCATGCATTAAAAAATGCAAAAGGAGACAGCAGGTTTGGTAACATGCTTAAAGATGGGAATTTAGCTCTAGAAGAGAAAATGGCGGTGGGTGCAAGCACCCTTGGGGTATAACTGCTGTCAATATGACTGCGCATATGTCTGCACAGTAATATTAACAGCAGC
>NQII01001296.1:159922-205039 GCA_002778355.1 Clitarchus hookeri
CCTATTTGATTTTGTTAAAAATACAAAAAAAAAAGTTTTTCATTAAACGGATTCACTGTATTAGTTTTATTTTACCTTATTTAAATGTCCTAGGCTTCAGGAGGGGGTGGGAGGTCAGAGGTCCACTAGGGTCACGATTGGAGGGGGGTTGTGGTGGGGAGAGGATGGATGACCAACATACACAACAATAAACTGCACCGAAGAAAAATAAATGTCTTTAACGAAAAAAATTATATGTAAATAGAAATTGAATACTAAAAAAATGTAATAATAAATGTGTTTTATTTCTAAGGTATACCTTTCCATAATATTTTTATAAAGAAAAGAACATACTTTTAAAAAATACTTAAAAAGAAAAATACTTTAAAAAAATACATACTTAAAAGAAAAACTTAAAAAAATCCTACCTATGACTATAAAAAATATTTAAAAACAGAAAATACTTAAAAAAGAATTATGACTATATAAAAAATTCTTACTGCATGTCTAAGACTACATAAAAAAAATTCGTATTGCTGGTCTATGTCTTCAGTTGGATAGAGTGTTAACTATGCTGTCGAGCACAAGTTCCAGCAGTTCGGTTCCGCATCACTCCACAGGATTTTTTGAGCTCTGAGAAAAAATAAATAACACCACTCCTGGTTGTTGCTCGACGACTTAAACTACTGGAAGCAAAATGGAGGACACACACCAGCGCCTCCTATCAGGCGATGAAGGAACCACTGCAAACAAGATGACAGACACACACCAGCACCCCTAGCAGACGATGAAGGAACTACTGCAAACAAGATGGTGGACCTAAACCAGAGCTTCTAGCAGGTGGAGAGGGACCTATGTAGATCGCGGGTGCAGAAGGCGACAAGAGAGAAAGGAAAGAGACAATATGGAATGAGAGAGAGACAAGATGCAATGAAAGATCGTTGAGAAACAAGATGGAATGACACACAGCCAATAAGGATTGAGAGAGCATGAAAAACACATAATGTCTCGAGGATCCAAACCAGACAAATCAATAACTGGTGGATTATGCATATTATGATGTTTCCTGAAGAAGAAAAACTCCAAAATACCACTTCCAAGGTTAGCTTTTATGCCTTGAAGTTCAAAGCGAAACATAAATGATAACAGTATATAACTATCTTCAACACTTACAGCCTTTCAACAGAAAGTATCATCATCCTTAGCAACATAATAATTGGCAGTGTCAATATTACGATGCTCCCTGCCTTGATAATAAGTTCTTCTTAGGAAATTATATCCATACATTTTGGTTTAAAGAATCACCTAACCTAACATAACCGCTTCGTGTCCGTGATGGGTGAATCACTGTTCTTGGCGAATTGACTTGTTTGATAGAGCATAAAGTGGAAAAACAAAATTTCGGACGGAAACGAGACAGCGGCCAGAAACAAGATAGCAGCCAGAAACAAGATGGCGGTGGGAAATGAGATGGCGGCCGAAAATAAGATGGTGGATCCAAGATGGCATTGCATTCTTAGATCCTCAGCCCCCAGCCCTTGTCCTCCGAGGAAAATTTTCTATCTACTTAAATTGTTATACAAGCCCATTACTTGTAATATTACAGATAAGTTTTGCAGATTTTACAAGAAAACTGTTTGTAGTTCTACACGGTATTGTTTCGGCAACTGGATTTTCCAAGATTTTTCGTGTAAAAGTACAACATTTTTTACAGTGTATACTAATGACGTAAATCGTTAACATATATTGCACTAGCAACCAAAATACTTTAATATTATATTTTTATAAACAAAGAATTGGCTTTTCACGTCCATTGATTAACAAGGTAGGTATAATTAAAACATAGGGCTTTGATTTATTTACAGTTACTTGAAACTGGTGCACATATTCAGCGTCAACCCACATCTTGGTCCTCTGCAGATATCTTTGGGGAGAATGATCATCGACATCTTGAAATTCTTCTTCATCTACTCATTGGTGCTATTCGCGTTCGGTTGTGGTGAGTAAGGATGTATCAGTAGTAACTGATTTATAGTATTTTTTCCTGTAATGATGTCTCCTTGTGGTACAACTTTCTGTTCACGGTTTACTTTTCTCCCTGATAACCTATATAACAACATTTTTCTTTTAATATTAACTACGGTCTTTACAAAATATTTTCATGTTTTTATGTTGTTCTTTCTACGTAGCTTAACGCACTTAAATGGAATAATAAATTTTCGATTTAATTTCCAAAAACTTGTAAATGTGTTGCATGCGCTCATATGTCCTTATATACAAAAATAAATATACACGATATATAGGTTGTAACGTAACTTACGTCAGAGAATTTGTGAGAGTATGCGCCGTGAAAAAATTGGTAGAAATGTTTACGGGCATATTGTTTTCACTTCATTATTAAAGGAGTTAAACCTCTAAATGTGAAGTACAAATAAGGGGAGAGAACGCCTAGCAGTTAGGCAAAACGACTAGAGGCTGACTGGTTACTGCGCAGTAACAGCTATGGTAACGGCTACAATGCTGTGAAAGGACATGAGGAAATAAAGAAGACACACAAACGATCCGAAATCATTACACTCTCAGATGCTGAGAATAGTATTACAAGCAAAAAAAAACTGATGCGTGAGAAAGTATGCAATGTAACACATTGTTCGGACAACTACAGTATTACACGAGGAGTAGGCTATAATGATAAATGCACAATACGACACAACAAACCTTCAGCCATGTTCATTCCGTAATTATTTTTATGATATTTTCAAACTGACGGCCACCAAAATCCGTGCAGCACCGACACCGCCGGAGCACGTATTTTCGCGCCATTTCCAACACCCCCTGTATGCAGTGGACACTGTTACAGGCTGCGATGATTCGCGGGTCCTCTTTGCGTTCCACAGAAATTTCATGAACCACAGTTTTGATGTGACTCCATAAAAAGTCCAAATAATTGAGGTCTAGTGAATGTGCTGGCCATTTAACGGGACCTTCACTGCCGAACCATCTTCCACCGAACGTGTTCGTCAAATGCTGCCTTGCTGCGCGACTGAAGTGCCGACGTCTCTCCGTGCAACCACATATGTGCACGCACATCAAGGGGTACGTCTTTTATAGCCTATCGCAGTTTCTTCACATTGAATAAAATCCAGGTTTGACCCCCACCGGGAATCAAACCCAGTTCGCCTTGGTGGGAGGCGAGCAGTCTGACTCCTTCACCACCACGGCTCCTTGCTTTGGCCACAAAAAAAATGTTACTTTATTTATTTTTTATTTTTTTTACATTCTGTTCAACTTTTAGACATTATCAGTGTTTTACTTTTTCCTCGTAATATTTTTGAGTGCATATTTTTCGCATAAATATATATCAAACTCACGATTTTACAATTTTATGAATGTACAAATAATGAAAACCAATTTAAGTACAGAAATGAGATAATTCACACAAAAAGAAGGTACAAAGAGCTACTTCAAGACGTATATAAAATCGAACAAGCAAATATTTGCGCAATTTAAAAGAAAATTCTAATAATAAGGAAAGCCTTGTATATATTTGACATCTAGCTGCACCTAAATTTTTGTAAAATGACATTCGCTACGCATACCTTAAAATTAATAAAGCCAGAAAATTTCAGTCATCATTGTAAAATTTTCTGCTTAAAGTTTGGTGCAAAAACAGTAACATTTTGGCTTTGAAATGTTATTTTGCAAAAACCATGCGATCTAAAAAAATTTATTTGAGAAGAATGTAGTTACAGATAATGCATATAAGTTGAACAGTATGTGGTACAAATTATAATATATAGTTTCGTACCCAACACTTAAGGTCATATTTCAAAATATTTTTCTTATTTTAAAATTTGAAACAGATTTATATAAGGATCACATAAATTTAAATATTTGTAGTCAAATGATTATAGTTTTCAAAATATACCACCGATAAATCGAAAATTTCGGAATATAGAATCCCAAATTTCTATGATAGTAATTAACTTTGCCAAATATATCAAACGTCATGTGATCTATATCATATACACAACATTCTATTCAAAAATTAATTTTACTGTTTTTGCCAATATATTTTTATTCGTCCGAGTGAAAATAATATGATATTAATATTGATTAGTTTCTTTTGGACGAGTAAAAGTGTGTTGGCAAAAACATCAATACTTATTTTAAAAGAAATTCAGGATACCAGTACCCGAATACGCATTGTTAAATATCCTTGATACCTAATTAATATTTAGTTTATATGATATTGATCACATTACATCTGATTTATTTCGCAATATTAATTAGGAGCATAGAAACTTAGGCTCCCATTTTTCGAAATTATAAACTTTTCGGTGCTATATTTTGAAAACTATTATCATTTCACTACAAATGTTTACATTTATATGGTCTTTAAATAAATTTATTTCAGATAATGAAATAAAAAAATTATCGTCAAATATGGTTTTATGGCGTCCACCCACCTGGCACTTGAAATGCGCTACAGCATGTTTGAAAAGTGGGTTTTTTGACTAAACTATTAAACGTCCCCCCCCCCTTTTCCCAGTATTTTACCGACGAAAAGAAAACATATCCTAGGCGTGGACTGAATGGTACTTTAAAGACATTATGTTTGCTATAAGTATTACTTTGGAGCACTCCGACATGATTAAAAATGGCCTTTCCACACTGCTGTATCTTAAATCGTACTACCCGGGTACAAGCGAAACTATGATATATGCTGTTCACGGTAAAGTTAGCAGTTTTGAGACCCTAGTTACTTTTTCCTTTCGGTCATTTCTTATTCTTTAACCATTTTTTAAAAATAAATAGTGCCATTTAAGTAATTCCACCTCACTGGAAGTTAATGTCTAAGGCTAAAATAAAAAAATATTTATTGA
This sequence comes from Clitarchus hookeri, assembly GCA_002778355.1. Taxonomy (NCBI): domain Eukaryota; kingdom Metazoa; phylum Arthropoda; class Insecta; order Phasmatodea; family Phasmatidae; genus Clitarchus; species Clitarchus hookeri. The sequence goes on from NQII01001296.1 coordinate 164,788, forward strand.
CTATTACTCTAAATGAGGGGGCTTTTAAAAGTATTCACTTTACCGTGAATAGCTTATAGGAGCCTGTATTGGTCTTTGATGCATACTTTCCTTCAGTAAAATGATAGGTTCACCGCTGAAAGACCGATAGGTAGGGCCAGTGACTTTTCGCGTAAAAATCGGAGCACACAGTAGAATTCAATACTATATACACACCTCAGCTGTTGTTATACTTCCATTGGCTGCTGGTGCCGTGTCCGTCTTTGACCAAGCCACTCAGGACTAAGTAACTCCGACACTGAACCTTCGTGATTCGTGGGCAAACTGTTAACAAGGCTCAGAACATTTTTTAGCCAATCAAAGAAGCTGGACGACCCTAAAGTACTTTGGACTGTATCTTGTCTCAAAATATTTTCGCTAAAAATCACTGCCCCTACCGATAGGTATACTCGGCACGCCAGTTCAGAGCCCTGAGCGTAGCGGCGTTGGTGCACTCGCTGCACGTGGCAGTGTCGTCCTTATCACTCCCGCGCGCTTCTCGGCCTCAAACGCGGGAAAAAAGCTTAAGTTAGGCGGCCCCTTTATTATAGAAAAATAGAAAATCGTGTTTAACTAACACAAGCTCTACTAAGAACACGTGGGTTTTCATCCAGATGCGCATGAAGATTGTCCGTGGAGAGTCGTATATTTGTAGGGATTGCGCAGGTTGCAGTTTGCAAGGAAATAGATTCTGCTAGTGCGGTATGCACCATACTGTCGTGTGACTCACTGAGCGATGTCATGTTACGGTACTTGTGCTAGTGCTAATGACCATCCACTGCGCACTTTTGAAAGCGCTTCTTGATTTCTATTTTCAGCCAATTGCATTTTTTTCCGCCGCGCATGAATATATACTTCACTGCTCGGAAAATTATAGTTTCTGTATTAACTCATTTAATACACGAGACTGAAAATCATTCAGCCTAAAATCGCTCAGCCTAAAGTGACTCAGCCTAAAATTAATCATCACAGAATCACTAAGCCTATAACCTTTCAGCCTAATATTAATTCAGCCTAATTTTAGGCTGAATGACGTGTACTCTAAAATGTGACTAAACTAGTATAACGTCTCTTAAATATAAGTTCACGTAGGTTGTTTCTTAAATGTATACTATACATTCACTATGTATGCTACCCTTTCTAGTCTACTAGGTGTAGAATTTTTTGCTAATTATGCTTTTTGCTGAAATAGTCACAGCCATATATCAGAGTGAGCATTTTACATCGTCATAAGTAGACGGCGCCAAAAAGTAAGTGTGGGTCGAATTTTCTCCTGCGGTAGGCATAACACGCTCGTTGATGAAATATTTTATTATTTCGCTATTTAGCACAACGAAAAGCAGACATGTCGTAGAATTAATGATACTGTGGAAAACATCTTTAAAAACATTTGTAAATAACATCGAGACAAATTTTGTGAAATTCTTTCAAAGTGACGCCAATCGTTATCAAATTTCATTGTAAAATTGTTTCCCATTATCAATTTAAATGCAGTAGATGATCACACAAACATTCAGATAACCATACTAATTTGTTAACTAAACTTGCTAATATTTCATGTTAAGTATGGCACATTTAATAAGTTCTTACAGCTCTTTCTCTCAAAATTAATGGCAAATGAGGTTCGTTGGTTGTGATAGGCTATTGCCTACTAGATACTGGTCTGATTTACGTAAATAAACGTGCGCACTTTAACGTCGCACGATTTCAACATGTTACCGCCACCGTTATGAACATTCATCCACAGTTTCTTCAAGTTACTTCTAGGTTTGATTAATTAATATCACTAACTTGGCTTGCGTGTAGGCACATCTAGAGTAAACATGTTGGCATATTACGTAAAATATTACTTTTATCTTGGCCAGAATGCAATTCGGAACGCAAATACAAGACGTTATAAGACTTAACATTTTACTGAGAAACTGTTCAATGTAAGATACGTTTAATAACGGAGGCAAATTTTGATCACGTTGTGTTTTAAACTCGTGTTTACTGACCAGCGAGCCAGTGTTCACTCTGCAGTTGGCAGAAAGTGCCATCTGTCGGCGGTGACCTGAATGTATAGACAGGTGATCAATGTGCCATTCTGTGGCATCATTAGTGTTTCCCTTATGATGTTTTTGTCTCTGCCCTTATTCGGGTAAAGTTTGCTTTTGTTTTTAAAGTCTTGTTTCTTGGATTTATTTATATAATGCTCAAACTTAAACTTTAAATTCATATAAAATAAAGGTTATTAAATATTTATTTTGCCATAACTTATACACATTCTTAAAGAGTAATGTGCTTATTTATGTTATTTACTGTTTCGTAAAAATTGTTATTTTAAGTTTTCTTCTAGTACAAAATAACGGTTTTTGGTCAAATTGTTAAAAAAAAAAAAATTATGAACAAATAATTTGTAAAAAAAAAAAAATTGGATAAAAGTCAAAATTTTACTGGTCAAACTACTTGTAACTGTGATCTCGAGTAACGGTTCCTCTGTCGAACCACTACTCTGTGGATTTATCATTTCCTGTGAGTTGCTCTATGGTGCTGACGTGACCTTCCCTTCACGAAATTATCGTCATGTATTGGACTCTGCTTTTCTTAAGCTCTGCTGATAATACAATTAATAAGGTTGTGACAAAACATCTAGTACCACCGTTGTGCGGTCCAACTCGTTGGCCAACTTTCCAGCCATGATGTGTTAGCTGACTTCACGAGCAGACTCCACGTGTTACAAATTGCCATGTAACTGTACTTACTCTAGTCTGATGGCAGTGGATCTGGCTCGCGGCAGCGCCTAGTTTAACAGGAAAGCCTGCATGTTAGAGAAATTTATTTTCACCTCTTGGCTTGAAAGAACTCTCAACAAATTATTTGTCTTACAGTTATTATAAGAATCATGTCATTTATTTTCTTAATATTTGGGTACCATGAATCCAACTAACTCATAATTTTGCAGTCGTTATAAAATAATTATTTATAAAAGAAATTTGTGGATAACTTTACAGAGATGTAAACAAACAAATAAAAACCATTTTATTGGTTATTTAATGCATATTTAACCAATAACCACGAGGTGCACCTCTGTAATGTAAAACTTCTACCTCTGGATATCACATGTATTATTGTTAGTAATGTTTTTTTTTAATCCTCGTTACCAAAAAGAAAAGAGACTGAAACAAAAATGCTCAATCAACTGTACAACTCAGCAACAAGAAATGTATAAAGAATGAGTTTACGAAGTATTTGTTTATTTATTTATTTTATTTATTAAGTTTAAATTTATTTGCCTTATAACTTTACTCATGTGCACATTGTTTTAGTTGTTTTTGTTATGATGGCTGGTGTTTAACAGTTTACTTTTCAAGGATGACTTTCAAACTCGGCATAGTGTTTAACCTTGATCAGAAACACATACGCAGGCACAACTAGAACAACTCCTTGTGTTGGTTACCTTCAGTCTGGCGAATTATGTATTGCAGTGATCATTACGATCCCTGGCATGTGGTTCGTGGGACTGAGGGTGGCGCAACATTAGGTTCGAAACTATCGCTGCAGTGCGTTGTGTTGAAGTACGCCAAGGTAATTTTCGAAATCGTTGGGAACTTAATTACCTCATATACTAGCTGTGCCCGCGACTCCGCTCGCGTGGACTACAAAATTATTGTTTAGGTTTTTTTTTTAAATTAAGTTGAATTTTACTTAGTGTTAATTAAGATATAAATAATCATCAGACAACTATTTTAAAAGTAAACATACATACTGAAAAATTAAATGGTAAAAAACGCTTATTAGTATTTCTCTGTTATAGACAGATATATGCTACCGCGGAGTTTTTGAAGTTATACTTCTTTTGGCGCGTTGAGAGTAAAAAGTGTGCAACGGAAGTTGCGCGCGCAGAGTGTAACGAAATTCGACAGTAAACGTGGTAGGGGTATGACACAACGCGCATGCGCGTATCGTCTAGCTATATACAAACGCAAGGTACACAACATAGCACGTGGTTATATTTAAAACCGACAGAAAATCAGTTCATGTAATAAGCAAATTAAAAAACATTTCTTTTATATTGGTAATTCATTGTGTTTATATATATATGTCTTATTAATTAATTTTACTTACATTGTGCCGTGAAAAATTTGTTTCTGTCAAAAATTGTATTGCAAAATTTTGAAAGTGTTTTCAAGTATTTAAGGTAATGCGCGAAAATTTTTATTTTAGTCACGCCAAAGAAATATAACTTCTAACGCGCATACATAAGTACACGAACCCCCCTTTTTTAGGTATTTTTATTCTACACCATTTTTTACTACGTGATATTGTTCCATCTTTAACGGTTTAGACAGCATATTGCAAGAGAGCGCGCTGGCGGCAAACTTTTTTCCGACTTGATTGACGATTATTGTCACTGCTTGTTCCTTATGTTACTTTACGTAACAAAATATACACTTAAACCTGGCCAGAGAACATAGCTATGAATTTAAAAAAAAAACCGTAAATCGGATAAGTGGTTCTGGAGTGATAAGCGCACTAACATACAGACAGAGAGACGTTGAGTTTTGTAATATGTATAGATGTGACTATGTAATATTATAAAATGCAAATAAACCCATTTAATTTACCACTATGTCACTTATTCTTTCAGTAAGACGTTAAATTTAAAAAAATACTTTTCCTAATTCACTGACAAGTTTAAAGAAAGGGAGGCAACAAGTATTAATGCTGAAATATACGTAGTAAAGGGCAGTGATTTGTTTCAAAGACTGATTTCAAAAGAGCTTCTTTTACCGTGAACAGCCTACAGGTATGTTCTCCACTTACACGAGAATGTCTTCTTCCGCTTCCACTGGTACCAAACGAGACCGATGTGGAAATTGCTCCCCGCACACCATTTGCTGCTAATCTTCCACACGGGGGCCCTGTTTGGTGTAGAGGCTAGAGCGCTTGCCTGCCACCAGAGGTGAACCGGGCTCCATTCCTGGTGGGGTCGCTCTCGAATTTTCGCACGTGTTAATCGTGCCGGACGACGCCGCTAGTTGGTGGGCTTTCTCGGGGATTTCCCGTTCCCCGCGCCATTTCCATTCCGGCGCTGCTCCATACTCAACTCGCCTCACCACCATTGGTTCCCAAGACTCCGATGTTTAAAGCCGCCCAGACATCTCCTTCACTCTTCTGCGTAACTATGTGGCACCTTACACTAAGCGCATGTCAACGAGCTCCACTAAACGAAAACATTCCATTTAACAGTCACGAATACACTACAACCGCTTGTTGTCTACGGATAGGTATGTGTAGGTCGGCTTTCACCGAGACGACTGGTGAGATCTCCTTGTAAACAAAACCGTTTGCTATCTCGCTGAATGTATTCTGCCGCTATTTTAATTACATATACCCTTGTAAAGTACGTACCATTAGTTACCTAACACTCTGTGTATGCATATGTATATGTGTGAATGTATGTGTAAACTTATGAATATGTACCGTATGTATGTGTGTATTTATGCAGGTATGTTTATGAACATGCTGATATTTGTTTGTGTACACTCATTGCCATAAAAAATTTGCGCACTAGGAAGTAATCCGTGGATTCAAACGAATTTTATTGGTGTAATAGTACAGGCAGAAAAAGTGATTACAATATAATTTTACAATGACATGGTTCTGACAGTCTGAGGCACAGAATAAACCTTTAATACCTCGTTGGATTGCCTCTTGCCTAGTGCAGAAGTGTCAACAAAAATGGGCGTAGAATCAAACGAACGTGGTATGTTGTTCAGTGGCCGATTTTCTCACAGTTGTTGCAAATTATGCTCAGAATGGGAAACACTTTGACGTAGAAGCAGCTGGTATCCCATCTTGCACCACAAATGTTCGGCATATCCGGTGACCGGGCAGGCCACATATGTGTTAAATAATAGCGCGAAGACTTCTGCGAAACACGAGACGAATGTGGGCGAGTGCTAGCTTGTTGGAAGCTATCTCGTGAAAAATTAGCTATGAAAGGTGATGCATGGGGTCGCCGGATGTCTTCAGCGAACCACTGTGCATTCAGTGACCCTCATATCGCAATCTGAGGTGTGAAAGACGATCATGTATGAGAGCCATCATTACTCCAGTAGCAGGGGACATTGTACTGCTGTAAAGTGAAGCAGGTATTATAGCTCTCACCTTTGGTCCTGCAGACTCTGGCACGGTGGTCACATGTTACAAAAATAAGTGTGATCGCTGAAGACAACACAGCTACAGTTAGCATTCAACGTAGTTGNCACGGTGGTCACATGTTACAAAAATAAGTGTGATCGCTGAAGACAACACAGCTACAGTTAGCATTCAACGTAGTTACAGCTACAGTTAGCATTCAACGTAGTTGTCTGCTAACGCCACTGTAAACAAATGCACCGGGTTTGAGGTTGTAACNACAGCTACAGTTAGCATTCAACGTAGTTGTCTGCTAACGCCACTGTAAACAAATGCACCGGGTTTGAGGTTGTAACTGCAGATGTCACTACAATTGATTCCAGGAGTCTCAAACAATTCTACCCATTAGGTGTGCCAGGTGAAGGGAAGGAAAAATTATTTCTGGCTAACTTAAGTCACTTGGTTTGCCATGCGATGTCGCCACGAACAAANCAGGTGAAGGGAAGGAAAAATTATTTCTGGCTAACTTAAGTCACTTGGTTTGCCATGCGATGTCGCCACGAACAAGCATGAGCTATTAGAAAGTTACCGTAACTCTAGACCAAGAAACTATAGGCTGTTAAAAGTTAATTGCGCACTTTTAAAATCAACCTTTTAAAAATGCCCCTCCATGCACATATTTTTACGGGCAGATTGGCTGAACAGTGCCCAGTAAAGTTGATAACGATGGAGGGAAGGTAGTTACTTACTTGCCATAAAGTTGAATTAAAGTGTTAGGTACAAATTAGTGAATACTGCTTTTTTTTTTTTTTTTGCTTTCTGTTTATTTATAATTTATATAATTGCAAAAATTAGCAAAATTTTAAAATATTTATTATTATAAATATTTTACAGTTTTACTTGTCTGACGCATGAATAAAGTGATCAGGCCCATGGCAATGTTAGTTTTATAGATGCAGGAAGAATGCACAAAGTGCACGCAAGAAGCTGTTCAGTTTACCACGAATAGCCTACAGCTCCAAAAAACGTGGAGAAATTATCTTAAGACTTCGTTTATTATATTTTTTCTTTATATTCAGTGATGTTACCAAGGAGTAAAATTTGTTTCATATCGGCAGGTTTGTGTATAAGTGATAGTNTTTTTCTTTATATTCAGTGATGTTACCAAGGAGTAAAATTTGTTTCATATCGGCAGGTTTGTGTATAAGTGATAGTTGCTCTTCAGGCATTACAAAAGTGGCCAAGAAAAATAAATTATTATATTATTTAATAGTTTCGGGCTCTGCAGTAATAAAATGGTTTCTTATTCTGGTTCCAGATTTTGCATAAATAATGATTTCGGAATATTTTTTGGTTTTTGTAGTTTGACAATTTGAACTTATATAAATATATGTGGCATGCAATTTTAATTGTTTGCAAAATTAATACGAAAACGAGGAAATCAAAATNTTGAACTTATATAAATATATGTGGCATGCAATTTTAATTGTTTGCAAAATTAATACGAAAACGAGGAAATCAAAATTTTCTCAAAATTATATGTCAACAATACTTAATGTAAAGTATTTTAATTTAATTGCGAGTTTATTGTTCAAANAAAATTTTCTCAAAATTATATGTCAACAATACTTAATGTAAAGTATTTTAATTTAATTGCGAGTTTATTGTTCAAAAGCATTTAATGTGGCACTAATGCACAATGTCCTATTTCAAATATTGCATTATGTTATACAACGAACACTATCAGATGTTTTCATTGCTATGTTTGTTGGTCAGGAATGAACCAGCTACTGTCGTATTACGCTGTGTTGGAAAGGAATAGATGTTACCATCTTCCCGGAGGTCTACCGGACTACGATAACGAAGACAAAGCGTGTTCCATCTGGAGGAGGTTCTCAAAGTAAGCTTACCTTAATTTACGTTTATGTTATTATACAACGGTAAATTATTTATTTTTAGAAATACTCTGTGGATACTATACGGTAAACGTGGACGATTTCAGTGTCACGTTACCCAGGAAATCTGGGCATGGCTGTGTCGGAGATACATCTGAGGGTTTTACATGAACACGTCTAACATTGCGGNGTTACCCAGGAAATCTGGGCATGGCTGTGTCGGAGATACATCTGAGGGTTTTACATGAACACGTCTAACATTGCGACGTGCGCCGCGCTGACTTCCTTACGTCCCCAAAGCCGCCTTACTTGTTCCGCCAAGGAAATGGTGCGACTGATCGATGACTTATTAGTAGAGACCTGAAAAATTAGCGAGTTCAATGACCTGTAGGCTATACTCTATGTTCGTATGCAAAATCATGCAGATATCACTGTTCATTGGTTGCTTGTTGTATTAGCGGAAGACGGTGATTCGGTCTGCATTTTACTGTGTATTTATTATAGACTCAGAGTTGTCCAGGAGGTGTAATTTAACGGGTAGACCAATAGCATTTGCAATACAAACGTACGGGGTTTAGAATTCTAGCTTGTCCCGAAATTAAAACGCGAATTTTTCAGGTCTCTACTTATTAGTAGTGGCACCTGTTTTTCGCGAAAATATTTCGGGATAAGTTGTGTTCCAAAACACTTTAGTCCAGAACCACATTCGTAACTGGATCATTTGAATTGTTACGCGTCTAATTTGCCGGTCTGCGAAATACGGACGGTCAGAACCGGAGAAATTTAACTACGATCGGCTCACTCACGTAACAGACTCTCTTTGCGCAAGGACAAACGACCAATAACCAAATAAAGACGGCAAGTGTGCACATAGAATATTGAAGTCTAGCCTCCGCGATTATCTTTTCGCGAAAAAACAGGCGGCCCTACTTATAAGAGGCCCTTTACCCATGAGATGCGTTGCCTGTATTTTCTCTAGGCTTTCCGGTGACTATGGGCCGAAATCATACGTTCGAAATTCAAATCATCTCTTTTTTGATTTGTCACCAACAAATATATTAAAAAGTTAAATTGCATGGATTATATTGACATATCTAGACAAGATATTTCGCTTGGTTCCGAAATCAGCGTGTTAGCAGGTCGGAGTCTCGAGATATAATGTCCGGAAATTTCCGCCCACTCTCAGTCGCCGTGGGCCCCCACCCGAGCCTCGCGCATGCGCGGCGCCAACTCAAGGTCAAGCTGGCATCATAGTCGTATACCTGATCGAATGGGACCGCATTAATTTAAAATGCAAACATTACATCGTCGTTTCCGTTATGGTACTCCACGTGTCAGCCTGATTTTATAGACTTACTCACTTCAAAAATAAATAATAATGAAGCGTTATTTGAACGTTGACACTTCGAGGGCTATTCTACGCCTGCGCTGTTGTATAGTGCGGCAAATGTCATGTCTGCATTCGAGGCCAAACAACGCATGCCCAAGCGTCGTGGACTTAACGACAGCAATTCGTATCGTCTCAGAAAAATATGGTGAAGTAGAAGGCATTTATATGGCATTGATAGCCACCGCTAAGATTCCTACCACTCCCTCTCCACTACCAACAAAATAAAATAAAGAAAGGAAATTAAATTGATTAATGAGGCTTCATTTTTAAACTGCTTTTATTCAGTAATCCCGTTGCTCTTTATCGACAGTAGACATTTCTTTAACATGTAGGGGCCTATGTACACTGTTCTAATCGCCACTTTTGAAAAAAAAAATGCGAGAGCCTGAGTAAATAGGTTTGGCCCATTCGGTGAGAATGGCATCTGTCACCGAAGCTGACATATGTAGGCTGAAAAGGAAACACGCGCTTCGATGGCAGATGTCAATAGCTTTCACTCTTTATGGACAATGAGAACGGAAAAAATTGGCACAGTTATATTCCCGAGATACAAGTCTCTCGTGTGACTTACATAGATTTGCTGTAATATGCACTAGTCATTTAGCCTGAATATAAATTTCCACGCCAACAATGCGAATAAATATACATAAAGAAGATATTAACCTTCATACACACAGAACACTGACTAGTAAATCTACTGCCGTATTGGTAACGAAGTATGAAATGTAGGTCTTCTGTGTGTTATAATGTGTTATTAAAATTGTGATGTTAACATTTATTATAGGCCTTTCAAGGTAAACTGAGCACTTTTGAAATCCGTGCAAATTGTGCATTCTTCCGCCATATGTAAAGTTAACATTACCATGGGCATAATAACTTTGTCCATGCCTCGGTCTAGCAAAAATGTAAAATTATAAGAAAAGTAAATACTTTACAAATTTGCTCATTCGTACACTTGTATGCGCAAAAAATTCAGAACGCAAAACAAACCATTCCAGTATTCACAAACGTTTAACTGATACGTCTCATTACTTTCCCTCCATCGTTACCAACTTTACTTGCCGCACACCAGTCAGTATAGGGGCAGTGACGTTTTTCAAAGGTTGGTTTCAAAAGTGCTGAGTTAACCGTGAAGAAACTGTATTACTGAAGATTGGAATAAAAGTTGGAGTAAAAGAAACATTTTTTATACTTCTAAAACTTTGCATTATCCCTTTAACCCGGAATCAAATGAAGTTGAGAACCGTCTGCCTGTTGGCAAGCCGATCGCCTAGTCTGCAACACTGCGAGGTTGTGTGTCTGCAGCATGTTCGAGACGTCGCAGTCGCTTTTCTGGGCCAGCTTCGGCCTCGTCGACCTCATGAACTTCGAGCTGACGGGCATCAAGAGCTTCACCAGGTTCTGGGCGATGCTCATGTTCGGCTCGTACTCCGTCATCAACATCATCGTACTACTCAACATGCTCATCGCCATGATGTCCAACTCCTACCAGATCATATCGGTAAGGCATTCCCCCGCCTCGCTTGCTGCTCGTTAACGCGCTGAGAGAAGGGTTTGTTGAAGCCAAGAAATACACTGAAGAGCCAAAAAAACTGGTACACCTGACTAATATCGCGTAGCCCCTCCCCTTCCCCCCTTGAGCACGCAGAAGTGCCTCAAGACGACGTGGCATGAACTCGACTAATTTCTGAAGGTATGCAGGAGGCAATCCACACCACGAATCCTGCAGAGCAGTCCACAAATCCAATCTGCGCCAATTTAAGAAAGGGTTGCACGTCTGTCACGTTTAAGGATTCTCGTCAGTCGTCGTTTGTCCCGTTCTTTCACGATATTTTTTCGGCCACAGCGATGTCGAAGATGTGATGTTTTACCGAATTCCAGATATTCACGGTACACTCGTGAAATGGTCGTACGCGAACATCGAAATGTTATCGCTACCTCGGAGATGCTATGTCCCATCTCTCGTACGCCGACTATAACACCACGTTCAAACTCACTTAAATCTTGATAACCTGCCATTGTAGCAACAGTAACTGATCTAGCTGCCGACCGCATCGCGTTACTCTGATTGGTCTCATAGCTCTGTTATTTGCATACGCACGCCTATACCAGTTTTTTTTTTTTGGCTCTTCAGTGTATAAATAGTTGATTTAAGGTAGTTTTGGCCGGTGCAATGAAGGGGTTGTCGAACAAATTGTGCATTTTGTTTAATGATAACTTCAGCTTATATGTGTTTCTTAGCCAACAAAGTACTGCATAATAGTAACTAAATACATTTTTGTCCGCAAAGAAACAAGTATATTGTTTAATTAAACAAACCTTTCCGCCAATACGGATTTAATATTACTGTAATATATAAATAAAGTCTGTTTGCGGTTTCTTCATACTTTTTAAATCAAACCTTTGAAAAAACACCCAATGTGCGACGTGTTTGGTTGTTTCCTGAATATGTCATGTATTATAAACATTTTATGCTTCAGTCAAAATGAAAGTACCTTATTTTTAGCTAAGTTTAACTTTTACATACATTTTATCTATAAATTATAACATTTCATTTATAAATAATATGAATAAAGACAGAGAGAAAATACACGCGTTGGCAATGCCCAGTAAGAAATAGTTCTTATGTAAAATAGGTTTGTTATACTTCAGGAAGCCCAAGATATTAGAAAGATTTAACGCTCCAGTGGAGACTTAAAATGAGGAATATTTAAGAACGTAATACGATTGACATAATTTGACTTGTAATTATACCTATAAACGCGCGTATTTAATTCAATGATTAATTTTGAAAGTTCAAAATTTTATATCCTCAAATTTAACTCTCACAATAACAGAGTAGTGATTGAGTCATACAGTAGGTAGTGCCAGGATTTTAAATAAAATTACACACAGCAAACTACATACATTTAACCTTGTAGTACGCCAAGATTTCAAGAGCGGGCATTATCCCAACAGTTGGAGGCATTTCGACGAGGTCGTAAAGTGTACTGCATGATCGATTTGGGTGGTTCGATAAATAGCCTCTCGTGTGGACCGTTCCGTGAACACAGTAAAACGAATTCGGGCATGGGCGTACAAAAGCCGTGCATCGTGTAAGCGAGGTTCCGGCTCGATAATTCTAATTACAGAACGCGAAGACGCGCGCATCCGAAGAAGTGCAGCGATCGACCCTACCGCGACATCATAACATATTATGGCATCCGTGGGGCCCACACTAACGTGTGCAGGGTCTCGGGTGATCATTCGCCACACAATTCATTTCTTACGTGTCTAGCTAAAGGACGGTTACGCTTCCTTATCAACCCTGCTCGTGTCCCCTTTTCGGACTAATACGGGGGTATAGGAGTTCCATTTGGCTGTTCTTGATTTTCCTATTTCTGTTTGGTCATTGGATTTCTCTCAGACTACAAAACATTTCAATATTCTTTTGCCTGGTTACAGGCGGTCTCTTTTCATAACTTTTATTTATTTTAATTACTTTGCTGTCCCATCACCTCTTTGTAGGATTAACTATTTTAACTGGCTGCCCGGAAGATGAGGATGGTCACGGATGACACTGCCTGTCACCTTGACTGCCCTAGCCGGCACTATTCTGTTCTATATATTTTGCATATATAAATTTTTTTTTTCCGAGTTCAGACTTGTAGGGTCGACCAGAGTAAATGTGTCCTCTGCGCCGATTGCCTTTGACTCCTCGCCATCGGCCGGCACATCTGCAGTGGCACGCCAAACGCCGGGAGTGGGTGCAGGACTGGAGCCAAGTCGTCTTTTCCGATTGTAGGATGTTCACGATCAATCGGGGATTTTTTGAAACCAACCTTTGGAAAAAGTCACTGCCCCCTACCTGCGTGTATTTTAACGGGCACACTGACTGGCACGCGCCCAGTAAAGTTGGCAAGAACATAGGGACAGTAGTTTCATTTCTTGACATTGAATTAAAAGTGTTAAGGTAAACATTTGTGAATACTGAAATGATTTTTTTTTTGTTTTCTGTTTCTTCAATGAATATAAGTTTGAGAACGAGCAGATTTGCGAAATATTTACCTTTCTAACAATTTCACAGTTTCACTCGACCGATGCATGAAAAAAAGTGGCCATGCCAAGAGCAACGTTTATTTTACACACGGCGGAAGAATACACAATGTTCATACAGGTATATCTTAAGCAGGGCTTTCAAAAGGGCTCAGTTTCCGTGACGAGCATACAACCACACTTCACCCGGTATTGATGATGGTCGTACCCGCACTTGGGGCGCAGAGGTGAGCGCCATCATCAGACGCATATCCACATACGGCAGAGGGATTCTGCACCTAGGGTTATGGCTCGGGCCGCCGCTACTTACGTCCGAGAATAATTCTCGTGTTTGCGCAGATCGCACCGTCAGGCCACCGATAAGTCAGCGAGGGCGTCTTTTTTTTTTTTTACCTATCGTGCGACGTTCTCCTGTCGGCTCTCTGCAGCACGATAGCGCGCGGACCGTAGGAACACCCGCGAGTGTCGTGAAAAGGAAGGACTTACACGGGACACCAGGTCACAGAGGAAAAGGACTCGTGCTGGCAATGGTTGAAAATTCGCACCCAGGGTCCTTGAGCACGGCATGTAAATAAAGTTAATGAACAAGTCGACAAGCATCAGCAAATTGCACGACAGCTGCGAGATCTCCGGACTTATCGCCAATTGAGCGTTTATGGGACCAGTTGGGACGGCGTCTCCTCCAGCGACCGCGACCTGCCCAGACATTTGAATAACTCTGACGGCAGTTGGCGAAATGATGGAGGAATGCCCTATGATAGTCCGCCCATCGTTACTTCAACCTTTTTTTTAAAAACCCCGCTAAGTTCTTCTTTCTGGCTATTACTCCTGCTCTTACAAACTAAGCTAGAAAATTACGCTTAAAAGACAATGCACCGTATATGTGAACACTCAATTTAATAATACGTATTTTGCACGAGAATCAATTATAACTATGCATTCCCAAGACCTATTTTCCCTCTGTATTTATTCACGTTACCTATACATTAAAATTTTGTAATGTGTAGGGGCAGCGGTGGCGTAGTGTCCACGGCGCTCGCTTCCCATCACGGCGATCCGGGCTCGATCCCCGGCGGGCCCACTCCCGGACCCTCGCATATGGGAATCGTGCTGGACGATGCCGCTTGCCGGCGGGCTTTCTCGGGGTACTCCCGCTTCCCCCGCCCATGCATTCCAGCGCCGCTCCATTCTAGGGTCTCACTTCTGTCATTCCCGGGGATGACGGTCACCTACGTATCCCAGCTGGAAAGACCGTCACTCGAAGGGTGTTGCCTTGCCCTGGGTGCACACGCCATTTATTTTTTATTGTAATGCGTAGATAAAATGAAAGTAAAAGCCCAATTTAACTAAAAATAAAATACTTTTATGTTAACAGAAGGATAGAACGCGTGTGACACATGGCGTACTTAGGCGTGTGACACATGGCATACTTAGGCGTGTGACACATGGCATACTTAGGCGTGTGACACATGGCATACTTAGGCGTGTGACACATGGCATACTTAGGAAAAACCAAACAAGTCATACTTGAGGTGATTTTTTTAAAGGTTTGATTTTAAAAGTGTGAAGATACTGTAAACAGACTATAGCTGCCATGTGGAAATTTCCATACAGCTTCAAGAGGCCACCTGTATTGCCTCCAAAGGAAGGCGTACTACATTTTAAATCTTGTATCGTACGTCATTGAAGTGTTTCTCTGCAGGCCTCGTTTGTTAAAGGAATTTGTTCTAGTTGTTATACTTACCCAGTGACACGGTATGTATTCCCGTGTAATTTGTTCTGTAAGATATCGATGTTTGCTTCGATGAATTTTTATTTCTCTGCCCAGCAGTGAATTTTGGATACACTCTCCGGACCAACAACATGGAATTTGAATAGATTTTCAATAACATTTGGTGTGACAGCAGTCGTTCGAGTGCACAACCACGTTAAGGCTGGGTTTTGTACCTCGCTGTCCTGCACAAAGACGGCTGAAGACGACGGGTGCATCTTTATTTTGCAGATATCAGACATATTTACAGTTCGTATTTACGCCGAGCTCATCACAGATGTAGAGTGGGTTTTTCAGCATGTAGGTCACGATGAAATTAAACATTTCTAGCCTTACGAAAATTAGGCGGTCTTTTACTTTAATGAGCTTCATACTTGTAAAACTTCCACATTGGTTCTCACAGTCATGACGAGATCTATTTCATTTTCATTTGTAATATTCATTGCGCGTGAAACTGAAGTTATAAGCTTGTAAAAGTAATTCCGATGCCAAGGGTACCATGACACGGCCTTCCACATCTTCAACTGCACTTATAGAAACGTGTGCTCGCTACGTTCTGTTAATTCATGCGACATAACCCGGTGTCTTTAATTAGCTATTTCATAAACGTGAACGCATGTTTGCTATTCTAGGCGCACTGCGTAAGTGTTTTTCAGTGGCGTGCCGTGCAGAGATTCTTGCAATGTTGTAATCCTGTTTACCCAACGAGACGCCCCCGAAGCCATCAAAGAGATCCTCCACTCCGCAGTGGGCAGTTTAAAAGTAATACTTTGACTGCCTAAGTCTGTGCAGCAGATAGGTATCTCTCGTAACCCAAATTTATTCGTTGTTACAAACTAATTGATCACCTACGTTTTCTCACGGTAAAATACATATTGCCCGATAGGAAGTGTTTATTAAATTAATTTTATTATTCCCACCTAAATCTTTGACCTGGATGTGACATTTATCGCTTAGCTTGACGTTAAGCAATATTTAAAGTGTGATCTTTGAATGAATAGTGCAATGGAGGTGAATGAGTCGATGGAGATTTTTGGACATTCGCCAATGCGATGCAGATGTCTGTAATGAAAAAACAAGACTGAACACGAAAAAAAAAACTTAAATAAGAGAAGTAACCTGTGGACGAGAAAAAAAATTTTTTATATATTATTTTCTTGCTTATCGGTTACTGGTCTTATTTAAGTATTTTTTTAGTGTTCAGTCTTGTTTTTTATATGACAGACATCTGCATCGCAATTGCGAATGTCCAAAAATCTCCACCTATACATATAGTGATCTCCAAATGTACTGATTGCATGAAGATTACGACGCGTCCCTCAAAACCAGTCAAACAATGTTTATTATTACTATTGTTAATCTGCAGACGCACTCGGACAAAGAGTGGAAGTTCGCGAGGAGCAAGTTGTGGATGAGCTACTTCGAGGAAGGGGACACCGTTCCGGCGCCGTTCAACATCGTCCCGACGCCCAAGACGATGTGCACGATGGTGGGGTGCCGCAAGGGAGACAAGCACAGTCAGTCAGTGATGGTAAGAGGCGGAGTCAGTCGGTGATGGTGAGAGGCGGACACAGCAGTTCACTTCTCTCCCAAACAGTTTCGAAATTAATTAACGTCTACGTAATGGTCTTGCGGGGCGCGCATTTTAGAAACATAAAAAAATCTAGTGCTAGCCTGTTTACGAACGGGCGAAATTCGATAGTCTATGGATTTAAATGTAAAAATTGCCCACTTTTTTCAGAACATTAGGAACATGAAACCCAGTATTAGTAAATATGTCAAAATAAGTGTCTTAAAATTAACAAAATAATATTACCTATGATTCTTATGATAATGAAATTTATATATCTTCAAAAATAATTTTTTACCAAATTTTTACAGAATAATTTTTAAAAAAATTCAGTTAACATTAAGGTTTTTTAGTTTATTATTTTTAAGTTATACATAAAAAATGTAAAAATTATGAAATAATTTATTTTTACATATGTACTGTTTTGGGGTTTCTATACGTTACTAAATAAAAAACCGTAATAAAATTTTATTCGAAATTTTACGTTATTTACAATACAGTAAGTAGTCAATAAAACAAAAATCATTGAAACAGCTGTGTGCAGGAGATACACACGGCCCACGGAGTGCAATGAACGGCGGAGAGGAATGTCCACCTTGTTTTAGCACCTCTTTTTTCCTACACTGGGGGCGGAGGGTTGTAACACCCCCCCCCCCCCNTTAATAAGCATTTAATTGTGGTAAAAATATGTCATTGCCATAAATTTTAAGCATTATTTACGAAGTCATTTTCTCCTAGTATTTGTCTTAATTTGTCAGGCAAAACCCAAACTTAGCTCTGATTTAGTAACTGTTTGTTTCAAAGGCTTCAGCACCTCACGCACACTTAATAACGCCATTGTTATGCTGCTGTGTTTCGATGTTGTAGGGTGGTCTTGTTCTTAAGATCCAGAACAACTTTCTATGTGGCATGGACACGCCTCTCACAGAGCTTTCTCTGAAATGTTAAGACATTTATTTTTAAATCCATTAGCTAATGAATAGCCTAAATATGGGCATGAATCGAAATAAGAATCAACGCTAGTCTTTGGTCAAGCGATTTTCAGCAGTTAGATTTAAAATTCTATACAGTTTATTGAGAATACGAAATTTGTTAAAATATCGAGTGACTAGGCAGGATCTGCATTTACTGATTGAAAGAGTTTGTTTGTGAGTTAAACATTTTTAAAATTAATTTTTTTTTAATTTTTGTGTGTATTGGAAAATTATTTATGCAGCGTGTCAGTGTTCTTTACCCCGAGTCAGATCAAAATTAAAAGTCGAATACAAGTTTGCAATGCAAAAAAAAAAAAAAGACCACAAGTAGCTAACAGTATCAATTTCAAAGAGTTTATAGCTGATCTGAGGGACGATTAAAAATGGCTAATCTAGTGGTGAAACGCAAAATTTACAACTGCATTGCTCCATTGTGGTATTAAATACAAACTCCATAAATGAGAAAATGTAAGTTTTCTTTGCTTAGCACTCCAGCGGTGCAAATATCCGGCAGGCAGTCTTATTTAATTGGACCCCTGGTGTGTGGAATTTAAAAGTGGCTCGACTGGTTGCACGGACGATCTCGGCGGTTGCGTGTTGCAGGACAAGACGCGCCAGAAGGCTCTGGAGCGGCACGAGACGGTGATGCACCTGCTGGTGAGGCGCTACGTCACCGCCGAGCAGACCAAGAGGGACGAGTACGGCGTCACCGAGGACGACGTCATGGAGATCCGCCAGGACATCTCGTCGCTGCGCTACGAGCTCATCGACATCCTGCGCCAGAACGGCATGCGGACGCCTGACGTCGACCGCGACTCCTCGCGTCAGTATCCTTCCTTCTGAAATCCTCGTATATGCGCGTTACGTGATCCTTCCGCCATTTTGTGGGGCCGCGGTGGAGCAGAGCAGTGGCTAGAATGCTTGCCTCCCACCGAGCCGGGTTTGATTCCCAGCGAGCCAGCTACCCAGATTTCCGCACGTGGGGATCACGCCGGACGATGCCGCTGTTTTCCCGGGATCTACCGTTTCTCCCGCCCTTGCATTCCGGCGCTGCTCCATGCTCACCTCGCTTCACCCTCATCGGCTCTCAAGGCCTCGATGTTAAGAGCCACCCAAATATATTTTCTCACTCACTTCCGCAATATGTAAAATTAACTTTCCCATGCGCTTTGATCTCTTTATTCGTGCGCTGGACAAGTGAAACTATTATAAATGTAAATATTTTACAAATTTGCTCATTATTACACTTACATGTATTAAAGAAGGCAGAAAGCAAAAGAAACATTTCATTATTCACAAATTTTTACCCAACACTTTTGTTTAATAACTAAGACATGGAGCTATTTTTTCTTCCGTCGTTACCAACTTTGTTGGACGCACGAAAGCCAATGTACTAGTGAAAATGTTTGGTCAGGGCA
Source organism: Clitarchus hookeri (assembly GCA_002778355.1). NCBI lineage: Eukaryota > Metazoa > Arthropoda > Insecta > Phasmatodea > Phasmatidae > Clitarchus > Clitarchus hookeri. The sequence goes on from NQII01001296.1 coordinate 183,982, forward strand.
GTGACATTTTTTAAACATTGATTTTATAAGTGCCCCAATAACTGTGAACAGCTTGTGATGGAAATCCACATGTGATTCCCGCCTCATGGGTCATGTATGGGTGAAGTTAGGCTGGCGATAATCGGAGCCGACTGCCCTACCCGAGGGACAGGCGTGTCGTTTCGGCCAGCCCGAAGAATGGATGAGGTGAGACGCAGCGGAATGAAGACGGAGGAGGAAACTGGAGAGCCCCGAGAAAACACTCCACATAACCTCCGCCGTAGCCGGGGATCAAATCGGGTGCCTCAGAAGTTGGGAGGCCAGAAACTAACCAATCAAGCAACCGTGGGTCCTTATATGGTAACGTTATAAATCATTATTATTTGTTCCAAACACGTATTTGCACATTTCATTGCATTATTAATTTTTAAGTCTCGCTGTATTGTACAGTTCCGTAATATAAAATCAAGAACTGAGTAACTATTTAATATATTTCGTTGGGGTAGGTTTTATTGACTGTATATTTGAACTAGTAAAACCATCACATACAGCAATAGTAGTGAAATGTTTACTTAAAGAATAAAAAATAATTTTCACTGGTTTTTTAATAATAGCGGTAAAAACATCGAAAGTAATTGTTTTAAAATGTATTAAATATTATTATGCAGGACTTTATAATAACATAATTTAAAAAAATCCATTCTTAATTTTAACCTAATTTCGTCATCTTGAAAGCTACAGTTAGATAATATTGGTAGAAAGAATTTTTATTCCTGATATAACAATTGCAGTATCATAAAGTTATACATCATATTATTATATTAATTTTAAGAAAATTATTTTAGAAAATTTGCTGATTTTGTGGTTTATATGCCAATTTTTTTCAAAAAAGTTTGCAATTTTTAAATCTAAAACTATAAACTTAATGTACTATTGTTGTACATGATAGTTACCTGCATTCAAATATCTTATCAATGAATATAACAACATCGAAATATGTTAATCGTCGCACGCCTTTGCCTTTTCCGTAGTGATAGCTTGCTGATTTGTACTATGAAAGTAATATTGAGTATTTATTCCGCTTATCACTAATCCGCCACAGGGACTCAGCAAACAACAGTCACACGTTACTTTAGTTGAAACAATGCATAATATGCTTGGGAGACAGAAAAACTTGCATACCCGTCTAATACCAGGTATATCCAATTCTGCATAGCATATCTACGTAAATACGACGAGGCACGGACGCTACAAGTTTCTGAAGTAGTCTACAAACAATAAACACATGTCCTCCTCAAGAAATAAAAAAAATTGTGTAATTTTGGGGTGGTCGATTTCTGCTTTCAACGGTGCATTGGATGGCATTCAAGGTAGTTCAAACCAGGTGAAGTAAATGGCCACGGCAGGGCCCCAAAAACGAATGAGGGTTCCTCCAACCATAATTTGGCGGCTACAGACGTGTGTGGTTGCGCATTGTCCTACTGTAAATGGCCAAACCTATCAGAGCGAAAGTATAACGTGAAATAATGGGTCAAGCAAGTCAAAAAAGCTATGCATGTAACGTTCACAGGTCACAGGCGTTTGTGGATATACGAGGAATCCTAAACATACCCTATGCCTAGAGACCTGAAAAATTGGCGGATTCATTTCGGGACAAGCTACAATTGAAACACATATATCTTAGCGTTACTTCTGCAATTGGCTCACGACCTATTTGACACCTCCTCCAGGACTGCGAGCCAATAGTAAACAGGCAACAAAATGCAGTCCCAATCACACCTCTCACTGTGAAAGCTGATATCTCGTTGAGTGTGCAAACAAATATTGAGTATAGCCTAAAGGTCAATGAACTCGCGAATTTTTCCGGTCTCTACCTATGTCTTTACGGAGATACTGCCAGCCGGTACGGTTCCTAGTTGACACGGGGGAACCATGAATTCGTGACGTTTTCTCCACACGGAGATGCTTCCACTTTCTCGAATGAGATGGAAATGCGACTCGTGACACAAGGGGTGCGATTCTCAGTTAAATTTTCGACTTATCGGGAGCCCAATTATGTGAAAATCTGTTGTGGAGTTGACGACACTCTGATAAAGGTTGTTCACAGTGAAATGAGAACTTCTGAAAACTCTGCTTAAGATCTACGTGTATGCACATTGTGTATCTTTCCACCATACGTAAAATTACCATTGTCATTGGCCTCAACACTATCCGTGCGTCGCTCAATCGAATCTGTAAAATTATTAGAAAAGTATGGATTTTATAAATTAGATAACTATTATACTAACATGGATTAAAACAGAAAACATAATAAATAATTCCATTTGTTTACAAATGTTTGCCTAGCGTTTTTTAATCAACGCTGAGACACAGAAATACATCATGTCTGTCGTTCGTTACCAACTTAACTGGGCGCATGCCAGTCTGTCTGTCCGTAAAAATACTTGCAGGTAGGAGGAGTTCCCTTTTCCAAAGTTTGATTTCAGAAGTGCTTAGTTAACCATGAACAGACAGTAGGCAGGTGACCACTACACTTCGTGCCACGGAAACTTCCACTCCAGTGGGGGAAACGGGAAATCACCGAGAAAACCCGCCTACCAGCGGCATCGTCCGGCACGATTCCCACATGCGAAAATCAGGGAGTGACCCCGCCGGGGATCGAGCCTGGTTCGCCTAGGTGGGAGACGAGTAGTCTAACCACTACACCATCACGGCCCTCAATATGTTGATGAGTATTGTGTTGTGCTCTGGGTGTAGCAAGTGAGTTCTGGTATGTTCTGGAAAGGAGTGGTGATGGTGGTGTTTGACTGCGCAGTTGCCGGCAAGAAAGGGCGCGTGATGGAGCGCCGGCTGCAGAAGGACTTCCAGATCGGCTTCGTGGAGGGCCTGCTGAAGGAGGTGATCAGCCAGAAGGAGCCCTGCGACGTGTTCAGCAAGATCGCGCGAGCCATCGGCAAGCGCACCGGCTCCGCCAAGAGCAAGAAGGACTGGAACGCGATGGTGCGCAGCAGCACGGTGGTGCGCGACCCCATCGGCTCGGCGACTGAGGCGAACACCCGGCGGTCGCGCCAGAGCTTGCGCCGCCACATCATCGCCAACCAGAGCGAGGCGCTGTCGTCCATGGACCCGGAGCAGCTGCTGCAGTACAACCCCAAGCTGTCGCTGGTGTCGCCGGCGGCGCGCGTCGCCTACGCCAAGTTCAAGATGGCCAAGATCAAGCTGGAGTACGACAAGAGGCAGAGCAGCGTCAACAGCCAGGGGTCGCAGTCGCAGCGCGACGCACCTTCGCCGTCGATCGCCAGGCCGAGGCCGCGCGGCAGTGTTGCCGTCACCATCGACCAGCCTCCGGTGGTGACCTCCCCGCTGACGTCTGTCGTACCGCAGAACACCGCCCCTGCTCCAGCTCCAGACACCCCCACTACGGCCTCCCCTACTCCAGCCACCCCCGCCAACCAGAACTTCTCCTTCAGCCTGCCGAAGAAGGACTTCCGTGCCAGAACTCCGATCCAGGAAGACTCTTCCGAAGATGACGAACCGGGTCCAAAGCACCTGCCCAAACCGGACCCGGAAAAAGCAGAAGACGCTAAAGAACAGCAGGGAGAAAATGGCGAAGCCAGGATAGAAGTCGAAGGAAAAGATTCACCACAGTCGCAGGCAGAAATAACGGTGCACGTCAGTGCTCCTAAAACCCCAGAACCCGTAAGCAAATCTCCTAAGCCACCAGCACCTGGTAAATGGCTGTAACTCTACCTTCATGTTTAACAACTTGTCTCCCCCCCTTGATTTTAAGTTTTAAATAAATTCCTTCGTGTTTATCCGCATCTGCATGGAAGTACGACATAACGATTTTTATTTAAAATGTGGAATGTTAAATTAATATAAAATGGCGAATAAGGAATACTTATAATTTTTGGAAAAATAATTTTATTCATAAGTAACTAAATGCCGTGCTTATATAGGCATGTACAAAATTTAGTGTTAATCTGTACATAAAATTAAACTTTTCATTAGCTGCCTGCCTAATTTTGCTTTGCATTACTCCGTTTCTGCTGTCACAAAAAAAACTTATAAAAACTCATATATCTTTTTAAATAAATTGTTAAGCAAACCCTGCATAAGACATAATAAAGAAACTTTGTGTGCGCAGCTCATTAGAAGAAAGATGATTACACATTTTGAATCGGTTTTTTATGCAATTATGAAATATTGTTTAGTTTTCTGGCCGTATTATAATTTGTAAGATACCTAAATAAATATTTATGACTGCAGTTATTTAGCGCGTAAAAAGGTTTTATCACTGAAAAGATTGAACACATTTTTCCTGCTTTTTATGTTCTGAACAGCAACTGCCGACTAGATTAGCTTCCGGAATACAATTCTGCCAATTTCTGAGAACGTGAGCTGTTTTCTAATAATGTATTGTTAGTGATTTAGTTTACTTGAAAAATATTTTTTAATATCAAGTACAATTTATTTATATAGTAACGAGTAACGGCTCAGCAATATTTACAGTACCATCGCAATGTATTTTATACAACTTCTTTTTTCGAATGAGCTGGAAAATTGGTTTCCCAAATGGTTCAATTGGGTTGAAGTCTAAAGGGAGTAAGTTCAGATTTGTAGTTTTTACGTTTGCATTTGTATTCTGCAGGTAAATAAAAATAGATTGATATTATAAAATAAATTAAAAGCTATATGGTATTGTATTTTGACGATGTAAACTTATGAAACTATAAAGTAAACTGCCTTACCGCAAACGTGTCTCGAAGTCTGAGTCGTCTATAGAGAAATATTTTTCTCTATAAACAACACAATTATACTGGAAGCAAACTCGAGGCATTTTTACAGCATAGTAAGTCGATTTGATCTTCGAAGGTTTGAATTAATAATGTCAAGTTTGAAAGAATTTTCAGAACCTTAGAACGGAGCATACGTTTGTGTTGTGGTTTTTAATAAATATTAGAACTATTACGATGTTGAAAACGCATCAGATAACCGCCATCAAATAAACTTTTACGCAAGGGCTTGGATCTAGTTTTCTTATAGCACATTTATTTCTGGCAGAAATAATTGAAACTCGACAAGATAATCTGTTAGTAAAAGTCATGAATAGCTCATTATGCATGAGTTGATAAATTTTAAACATGAAGGACTATAGGCGGTAAAAATTATCACAACAATTTTCGAACAGTTATGAAAATTCGTGAATACAATTTCTTATAATTATCCTTTTTAGATGAATAAGAGAATCAACATTAAATTACACTCGCTTAACCTGAACTCTGAGAAAAAAAAAACGCTGCAGAATTCCACTTACAAATGTTCGAAGACTGCGAAATCTTAAATAAAGGATCACTTGTTTGAAGAATAAATTACACGTTATTTTTATTTATTTTGTAGATTTAAAAATATAGTTCAATTAACTGTACGAATGTTTCAAACTTTTCGATAATTTTTTGAAATAAATCTTCGAACATACACTACTGCAATTGTCTTTAAAGTTTAATTGCAAGAGCATTGTTAAGATTTTTAATATAATATATAACACCCATGCAAATTTTGCTGTAAAGCAGTTACACGAAATGTACACGTGTCTGTTATGTTATCCAGTATGGCTTACAGTCAGATTCAGTTAACTTATTGAAAAACGTATTCTAGCGATAGATCCTGTGCGCTATTAAACAGCTACCACGAAACAGATTTAACGTATACGAACATTAGCCTCGATAACTTTGAGGATAACTTGACGTGACCAACCTGGCCACATTTACAGACGTAGAGACGGTTTGAATAACTTTAAAATTTGTGAATTATAATCATGACGGCAGGATTCTCGGTAGGTATACCAGTAACGCGTTTGTCATTTACAGGTACAAAACATCAAAGTTGATTATTTCGAGAAAACTAGATATTTTCACCATGGCGATACCCTATGTGCAATGCAGTTAACAGGTAAAGTTCTGTTTCACTTTTATCTCTACTTTTTTTCATTGATGTCTCAAATGCACTATTGTTTGTAGTGGTGTTAATTCTTGTGTATCTGAAAGGTGAATCCTCCTACACGATACCCCGAACTGTTAATTTTTATTTACATGTAATTTAAATTGTTCTTTTTTTTATATGAAAGTGTCCGTTCTGTCTGCCTAATTACTTTAAGTAACACTAAGTGCAATCACCTTCTTAACTTATAGATGTAGTTACTAAAATACTTTGTTAACCCTATGTCTGAAAGTATCAGCCTTGCTAACTTATAATTCCTTCACAGTCTTTCATGTTAAATAGACTGAATAATTGCATGTAAGTTATCGAGTGGTAAAGAATTTATGGTATTTTGTCATGAAACCACAGTATATTTTGTAAACATCATATGTACATATAACATAATGAATATAAATAAACATTTTATTATTAATGGAGAGTCAATTGCATACAAGGTATTGATAAAAACAAGCGGCCTTGCTACATAATAGCAATCAGCCGTGGAGAACTCAACAGCTCAGGTACCCGACCTCTCTCCACTATTTGGTGGAATATGTGATGAAATAGTGTGACGTTTTTTTATTTATTTCGTCTTGATTCCTCTCCAGAATTTCATATCTAGTCCAACCCTGTAAATTGAACATTACTTTATGACCTGAGGACTGGTTATTTTGCTGTCTCATATTCACCGTTCTTGTATTTTTTACGATTGCATTGTCTTTGCTGTTTCGTAATTTTTTTTTGTGTGATTGGTTCATACTTCTTTTATTATTTTGTGAATTTTTCTTAGTGTCTGCTCGATAATATTATGTCACTGACTTTTAAATTTATATTGCCGCTAATTTTCCATGCATTATATATATATATACTCGAGTTGTATAATTTTCCGAACACCAGGACAGTTTGGGCCGCGGTGCCTAAGCGGATGGCCGGCTCGTCTCCCACCAAGGCAAACCGGGTTCAATCCCCGGCCGGGTCACTCCCAGATCTTTGCATGTGGGAATCGTGCCGGACGATGCCGCTGGTCGACGGATTTCTCACCCGTTTCCATCACTCTTTCATTCCGGCGCTGCTCCATACTCACCTCAATCACCCTCATCGGCTCTCAAGACCTCGCTGTTAAGAACCGCCCAAATCTCTTCACTCACTCACTCACTCACCAGGATAGTTAGAATTAGATTTACTAATTCTAAAAGTTTCTTTCTTATTTTTGTTTTTAATACTTAGTGTTTTGTGACTTTTGTTCTGATTTCCAAAGATTAAAATTTTTTTAATATATATCTGTAGTAAAAAAAATTGGTTGCATTTTTATATTAGCCAAAAATTCTGTTTTCTAATACCTTTCTTAGTTTTACTTTATAGACCGCATGGGAAGTAGACAATGTTAAGTTAAATTTTCAGTGTAATTACTTCAACTGCATACGTAACAGCACAAATGCAGCTCGTGTAATTCCAGTATAACCCTTAAAGCCCACTTACATAAGGATAACTGTAAGGTAGAGTCGAGTAGCAAAGAGAGTGCACACTATCATCTATTCTACCGTTAAACAGGTAAGGACGTCATACAAACCTAACAACAAAACAATTCTGAGAAATATTATATATGCGGACGTTAAAAAGGTTCAACAAAAGTTAACGTCTATTTAATGTAATTTAAAATAACCAGAAAATGGGTTGTGAGATGTACAACACATTGTTAATTGAAGCTATGCTCTATAGTCACTATCAAAAACGGTCTCAATGTAGCGCAACAAGCAAGCGGTTGTATTTAAACAGCTGATTTTGCTCACAGTGAAACTGAAGGCGATTGACAATTAAGAAATACTCACATACAAATTCCTAAAAAAATGTAAGGAGCTAACTCTTGCGATATTCTTGCTCAAGTTGTATTTATTTTATATATATTTTTTTAACCACGGCGACAGCAAATATTGTATACTTTCAGATTTTTTCATGAAAGAGCAATGTATAATGCTTTGAGAGTCTTGTAGTACCTAACAAATAAAATAATCGATTAAATACATTATTTTGCTACCACACGCAGTTACCAGTCTCTCAACTCAGTAATCGTTAAAGAAACTGATTTTGGTTATCAATAGTTTAAATAGAACATAAAATACACAGGGCTTAGTGATGACGTGAAATGACGAACCAATCAAATTAATTTAAAGAGTAAGAACAAAACTTTAGTTGTTATCTGAATGGCGCACGAGCAAATAAATTAATTAAACATTTGAAAATGATTTAATACATTTTATTTATCTTACCAGTGATTCACAGAAAACTTAGGAAAAGCATTTAGACATTCAATTTGTATTTCTATACCAAGTTAGAAATATAATAAATTTCGCTTACGAACCATTCGGAGCCAGTAAATCTTACAAACAAAATTTTTGGATTGAATTTTATTAATAATATCTGCTTCCATCCGTTCTATATTCTTGAGTGAACTGCTCAGTGTTGGGAGGGTAACAGGATATGTTTATTAAAGACTGCAATAATAGACATATTAGGTTAATACTTTACATTTATTTTAAATTATATTTTTTGCTTGAAGTATTTGCGAGTATAGAAAATTTTATATTTAAAAATATCTTTGAAATACATACGAAGTCATTATACTCTGAAATATTGTAGAATTTTCTATAATCCTGAAACTGGCACGAATATGATCGATGAAATTTTAAACAAAATAGGTACACTGGTAAATATTCGTGTTAATTTTTGTACTATATCTTTAAAAATTATTACCATTGATTAATATTTCACGGTACTCTTTAAAATGTTATGTTATAGTTGATTAGTTTTTGCTAATGGTAATACTTCATAAAGATTTACTATGTTATTATGACGCTTTATAATAATTACACTGCAAAATGTGGCACATTTATTCCCTGCACACCTTAAATGAAATGTTTTATTAATTAATTTAATTTATGCTTTTTAAGTTTAAAATAAAAGTTAAAGTATTAAAACTTCCTGATAAATTGGAAAATTTATCTTATATTTCGCGTATTTTATTAATTATACTTGAGCTTTTCTGTTAAAAATATTCCAAATAATAATTTTTGGTTCAAAGGGTGCCTTTCTTAAATACCAGTCACGCCTCCTGGAAAAATTATTTCACAGAATAGTGTTGAATTTCCGGTAAATGTAACACTATCATGGATATAATCCTCGTCATTGTCACTTTATCAACAGCAAAAGTTATTCAGCTACAATACGCTCCCATTCACTTATAGCAAAAAAAAAAATAAGACCCTTGTAAATCTTTTGGGATAAACTACACCTACTGGCATGTACAGTACACCGCCGGACATAAAAACAGCGCACGCAGAAGGATGCTTCGGATGGCGATGAAACTTTATAGAGGAAGTGATACAGACGAGTAATACACATGACCACAAAAAAAAAACAGAGCAGGACAGTTACGTATGGATACGTGATACACCGTCCGGACATCTTCAATAGTGCGTCACACCTCCTCGCACTGCAATACACGCAACACGGTCTGTCATGGAGTCCAGCAGACGCCGGATGTTATGCTGAGGCAGATGGGCCCAGATAATGTGGCACGGCGGCAGCTGCGTTTCAACCGGTCCTACACACGCTCAATTGACGACATGTCAGGGCAGCGCGCAGGCCACGGTAGTGTTTGGACATGACGGAGGCAGTCCTAGGCGACCCGTGCCGTGTGTGGTTGGGCGTTGTCCTGCTGGACTGTCGCACCTGGAATCCCCACCAGAAAACGGGAGCAAACGGGGATTAAGATATCATCCACATACCGCTGGGCCGTAAATGTTCCACATAACACGACGAGAGAGGGAGGCTATGGCGCCGTAGACCATAACGCCTGCCGTGGGAGAAGTGTGCCGTTCTATGGGGAGATTGGGATCGTGGTGTTCACCAAAGGCCCTCCACACATAGACGCGATGATTATCAATCCCCATAACGAAGCGGCACTCATCACTAAACACAACACATCGCCAGTCTGTGACGTTCCCCATTGCTCTGGGCCTGGCACCACTGAAAAAGGAGCCACCACTGTTGCAGAGTTAGTAGTAGCACACGTAATGGGCGCCGGGATCACAGATTGGCCTCCGCAAGGCGCACATGCGTTTCAATTAAGCATAAGACTTAACAAAAGGTTAAAGTTTTAAAACTAAAAAAATACAGTAAAAATTGTTTAAAAGTGAACCTTAATAGTTGTATATCTACGGGGCGCAAGCAGTTTTATAAATAATATAATAGGGTCTGCACAGTAATTCGTATATGTCACTTGTTCGGCACGCCTACTTGTACGCTATTAACATCGATAGTCAGTTATCTTCGGAACCACGATCTGTATACACGTAATATACTATCAACAGAATATAACATTTGGCGAATAAAACTACATGTATTTCTCACTGTTTTTAACACAGATTAAGCCATTTACGGAATGCTGTTTTCTTTTTTAATTGGCATGTTGTTGTTTAATGTTTCTGTTTTTCATTGAAGTAGCAGACTCGCAAACGCAAATGCCGTCGAAGTCTGCTGTGAAATTTCATCTAGTATTTTAGTTGGTTGTTTGGGTATATAACTATAATTATTTCATAACCACATTCGACAAACTTATATTGTATATATCTGTGTTTTAATTATGGAGGTGGGAATTCCAAGAGAGCTGTTTGACATTTCGCGGAACTAACCGAACATCACAAAATCAGCTCATGCGTGACTATATAACGGCTTAAAGTGTTTTGTATGATTCTGAAATACGTATACGTGAACAAGTACAAAAAAAAGTGCTGAATTCTGAAGAGGATTTAAGAAATGGTGAGCGGTCACAACGTTTCAAACATTTTTGATTAAAAATGATGATTGCTTGAATGTTAAAGTAACTTATTTAGAAGCAGGCAGTGTAAAAAAATCATCCGTTGACCTTCAAAGTTGTTTTATTAGAGAAGTGACAGATATCGAAAAGGGAAAGCGAAAGTTTTGTTGGAAAGAAATAGTAAAGCAAGTATCCAATTTTCCTCCAAAATGAGATACTAAAATTAAGGAAGTGTAACAATCATACAGACTGGATGTAAAACCGTGGCCAAATTTACGCAAAGAGAACAAAACCAAGGCCGAAAAAAAAAAAGAACACAAGATCGGTTCTGCAGTGAAACAGGACTTTTAATTGACATTCCCAAAGCAGGTTTTGGCATAAGCAACAGCGTGCGAAATTTTATCGAAGAACCAGCTTTGGCGTTAAATATTATTGGTGTAGACGAAGAGCTGATTCGTAAATTCAAACCATCCTTAAATAAGTCACCAGTGGGTATAGCATTAGCATAGAATAATTAAAAAAATATTGTTCTGGATCGGCTGAATTGTACTTCCAAAAATATCAGTGGTATTATAAGCCCCCAAAGTGTCCATAAGCTTACCCATGTTACACAATAAAAAGAAACCTTAATTCCAGTTGAAATATTGTCCGAAGAAGCGCAAGAAGCAATGTATCATCTTTAGTGCTCAATTCATGCTCTGCCTTGACAAGGATGACAGTCATACCAAGAGTATGAAGGTGCACTGTACAGCATACAGATGTCAACTTCACTGTTCAGTGACACAGTTCAAAAAGTTATGGCGATATACTGCGGGAAGCAACGTCCTATAATTCTCATTCCAAGGGAACACCAAGGTCTCTACGGTAAAGTCAAGATATTCTTTGGCCGCATGTACTTACCCTAATGGCGCGGCTCCAATGGACAATTTTCGAAATGCACAAAGCCTCCCCACATAACAGCACGGGTTTCTCAAGACTGCATCCGCGCCGTTGAGAAACCTTTCCTTGGCCTGCTCGGCCTCCATGACGGGGTAGACTCGACCACTTTCAGTTACGTCCTTCTCACCAAATAAGCGTGATGACTTAGCGATCATGCTCACAACAATTCTTCAAATAGGAGCATGTCAGTGTGTGTGTGTCCCTTTAATTAAATGGAGTTGGAAGCAAAGCATTTCTTCATAAGTTGATTTCAATAAAGCTCTGATGAGTGCTAACAGCCAATAAAAGCGTGTATCTACTTTGCATGTGTTCGATAAAGAAAGGAATTAAAAAAAAAAACCGTGTTATACTGATGACAGCACAAGCCGCTGTCTCCGTCACGTTCCCTCGCAGTGAGGTGGCGGCACTTGTGTTAAGGTAGGTCACACAAGGGCCACAGAAAAGTAATTTTTAATATACAATTTATGGTAACTTTCTGCAATTAATGAACTTGTTGCTACTTCTAATTCTGTTATTGCCATTTCTCCTAATCCAGTTTTGTATTCTCGACGTAGGCTTAAGTTTGAGCTAGGAGATGCGATTTGGATTTTTAGGAAGTTGGTTGGTACGAATGGTGATGTTCGTGTATTAGGTCATGTACAGTATGTGTATTGTGCTTAATAAATTGTAAGGTGTAATAAGTATTTCATTTGTATACCCCAGATCCCTTTAACACACCCGAAAACAGGTTTGACCTTGAACGTGAGTTGCACGATGAGACGTGTAGCACTACTCCCGGAAGTTCTCCCGGAAGCGGAAATGCAAAATGAATACTTTCACAGTATTTTGGTTTCACAATGCATCAACTGTAAACATTTACAAGTTTCCCAGCCTTGGCTGGACCTGACCTCACCACTACCACTTTTGTGCCTACGCTCTCTTTCTCGCTCGCTTCTCTCTCTCTCTCTCTCTCTCTCTCGCTCTCTCGGCAGTGAAATAAGGATTGTTTATCTTTATCTGTTCTTCATATGGCTCTTAGATCATGTTCAATGGTCCATTTTCTGTTTCGGTACTGGTTACTGTTGGTTCTTCCAGAAAAAAAAAAGGCTACCATATTAATCAATTGGAATCCTCATTTGTAAATTGAAATCTTCTGCCCGCAAATATGTACATTTTGATTCCCACAAATTATTCAACACCCTACCAGGTATATCTACTTCTGGCTCTCTGTGCAAGTACGGTTTTCTTACTTGCTAGTGTAACACACCCCTCCCTGTATGAGTATAGCTTTATTTTACAATATTACTTCATAAACCACAGTTTCTATTCTCGCTAAATGATCATTTACAATGCAACACTCTAACTTTACTGATCGCCTCGAAGTCCATGACTCCTCACCTATCGCTCTCTTCCATCGCTCTCTTCCATAATAAGGAGGAGGTGAGCACATTCGCGTGATAAGCTGTGTGCTGGGCGGTCTCTGCAACTTTGAATTTGTGGCTTAACGTCTCGTCGACAGTGGGGCTATCTGAGACGGAACCGGGCAAATGAGTGGGCAGGTTAAAATTTAACACACTACAATACATGCACTTGTGCATGGTTTATGACAGTCGTGTTAGAACTAACAACTTTCTCCCAGCAAAATATTTAAACCATATACCTCGTAACGTCAATGTCCTTAAAAAATGCATGTAATTAGAATCAGGCAAATTATGGGCCCGGCGGAAGAATCGCATTTCAATAAGGTCGCAACTAGCCTTAACAGTAATAATACCTTGCAAAGCAAGGCGAAAAAGACAAAGCACCATAGTGAACTTGCATTGCCTTATGCCCGTCAGTTCGTCTCAGTCATGCCAATTGTTATGTCACCAATATTCCTGTATGTTACTCATGAATAATAACTCATTCCTCCCAGGCCTTCCGGAGTTTGAATCCAATGTGTTTCCTTGCTCCACACTAGCAAGTCTCGATCTATTCTCAACACAATCGCTAATAGAATGGCGTTCCCTCTTTATGATTGACTAAACTGTAATTTCAAGAGCTGCAAAACTAAACAAGCAGATAAATAATTTTGTGATTGTGTTAATTTAGTTCCTTAAGTATGTTTAAGTAAACAATATTTCATAAAAATAAGCGTTTTAATAACATTTTCGTGGTTAGTTACACGAATTACAAAATATCAACTGTTAAAAACTGATGACTCCAGAACGAAATTAAATTGTATCTTTAATACTTTTCAAAGCATTTTTGAGGAAGTTAAATTGTATAGGTTTCAGGTAATTATGTTACCTAATGTAATTATTACACGAAATCTCAAGTTAATGATGGGGAACGTTCAGTATGGTGGCCGACAAAACAGAATGATAGAGCGTGATATGATCCGCACTACTGGCGCCTGCTCCATACTGCTTGCTCTACATGACGGACTCTGCTCCCGAAACCCTATATGATACCTACTGAATGAAAATAGTTCATAATTCTGGCATAGATGCCTACCTTATACTACTCACGTGGAGTTAACTCATTTGTATTCACATAACGTTTTCAGTCTAGTCGTCCCAATATTTGCAAGGAAATTGTCACTATTTCCATGTAGGGACAGTGATGAAGTTTTTACTGTCGGGAGGAAAGGACGAGCTTAAATCTTATACGAAAATTTATACAGAGTGGGAAAAACATATTACGTCGGTATATGTGGTCAGGCAGCTAGTGTTAGACGCCATGTAAGAGGCTGAGATCTTAAAGAAGGCATCTATTATAAAACACAAATTATTTGATCAAATTTTGTTAGGTAGGAAGGTAACTGTTAGACTAAGCTAGAGCAGAAAGTGTTCTCTTCGATCTCACACTCCGGTACACATTTACAGTTCATAAAACAGAAGCTGCACAGCAAAGATAATGTAAAATTTCCATAAATATAAAATTCCAAGCAGAAAATTCGTAAGAAACAAGATGAACATTGACTTTGGTATGAGTGGTCGCATTTGATAATTTCTCCCAAAACATATATATTTCATTAACTTTCATAGGCAGAATTAGCCTATGCTAAAAGCTTATAGAAAAATTATTATAATTTTTATATAATTTTCTTTTGTTCCCATTTTTAGCTATTAAGCGAAAACTTGCCACGACTGGCATGTTCAAACAGAGGTAAAATAATATGAATCCTTATTTGTCGATAAGTAATTTAGTAAGAGTAAAAATTTTCAAGCTTTTTTTCCATACGACCACATACAGTTAACTTCCACTCTCCACTAATCTGCAGCAAAACGATGAAGAATGGGAAAGTAGATAGACACCTATTCGATAACTTCTGAGTTCAATCATAAGTTACACATAACACAAGATATTTTTAAGCCTTTTTCGGACAAGGTTGACACTTCAGATCCTTGGTAATCAGTGCCAAGTTCGCTCTTATAGAGAGTGAAAATCAACCACAGTAAAGTAGTAAAAAGAATAAAAAAAATAGCTAACAACTATTTTCTATTATGATTGTAACTAAGTCATGTATTAAATAAATACAACATACGAAGATCACTTGAAAACCCTACAGTGAAAACAGAGTTGACACAAGTTACTACTTTGAATATACACAGGCACAATACTTGATGAAATATGGTTGTAACTTAACAACACAAGAACTGGACATTGTATATACGTAATTATACACACATGTGTATGCTATTAGTAGAGACCTGAAAAATTCGTGGATTCATTTCGGGACAAGCTAGAATTCGAAACACGTGTGTTTATAAAACTTCAGCCATTGGTCCGCACTGTGTTTGACGCCTTCTGAAGAAGGCTGGCCCAATCGTCGCCTTCTACTGTGACAGCAGACAACCAATGTGTGGTTGATATCAGCATATTTGTACATAATACTGGAGAGTTTAGCCTGCAGGTCATTGAACTTTCGAATTTTTCTGGTGTCTAGTTATTAGTGATACCTTAGCGTGGTATGTGCACTTGCTGATGCAGATGAACCAATAATTCATTGTAAATATCACGGAAAAATATTGAAGGGAGTTGACTTATAAGTATTCAGTACTTTATACATGTCTCAAATACCATTCTTGGAATGTTATTTTATTATTTTGCTAAACATTTTCCGGGTACCTTGTGAAAGTTATAGTTTGGCCTTTTTCGTGCTATAAAAATAAAACAAATAAAATCATCAAATACCGTAGAGAGGAGAGCTTAAAACCATTTGCATTTTATTTAAATATATACTTATTCGAACATATTTTACAAACTTCAGGGACAGCGACAGGTGAAAAATATGGTTACATTTTCATATTTCCAACCATTTTTAAAACACACGAATCTTTCTACGTGTTTCGCGGTAGCTCATGGCATTATTTTTCAATGTAGGCCTAAGTAAAAAGTGTTGATTAAAAAAACATTAATTTTTAGAACTGATATTACAAATCATGTTTACATATTAAACAATGTTTTAAGAATAAAGAAAATAATTATTTTTTTTGTAGCCAATGTCTTTAAGGAGCTCGACTACCTGAAGCTTTTAGAAGATGGACGGGTACATCAAGACAAGACGCCCATTATATATACTATTTCGTAGTCCTCGCAAAATAGTTTTAAAAAAAAGTCTCTTTTCCTCTACTGTATTTCAAATATTTACTCAGATACTACGAAACTAGTCAAGGGCCATGCACTGAAATTTGTAACAGGATT
The DNA here is from genome assembly GCA_002778355.1 of Clitarchus hookeri. Taxonomy (NCBI): domain Eukaryota; kingdom Metazoa; phylum Arthropoda; class Insecta; order Phasmatodea; family Phasmatidae; genus Clitarchus; species Clitarchus hookeri. The sequence continues at coordinate 200,363 of NQII01001296.1, forward strand.
CCCAACACTAGAAATATAACGTCATCGCTTACAGTCCCGTAGTTACACGCAACACTACGAAAACACCGCACGGTTTGCTCGTAGAGGCGATGGAATATTACACTGTTGGAAAATGGAAAACGAACACCCGGAGGCAATGGTCCAACATGAATGAAGGGTTTACTGTATTATTATACAGGCTGTACACTGTATATGATAATGATTACAGGGTCGTACACATATGGACAGAAGCTACAGAGTGTCTTGAACATCAATGTCAGTGTCTTGTGTAGCCTCCTTTAGCGACGATGCAGTCCTGCGGTCGTGCGTAGAGACGATCATAAATGTGTCGGATGTCATCCTGGGGAATAGTGTTCCACGCTAATTCCAACTGTGGAGGTTTGTTGCCGGTATTGCAGACCGCACCAAACGCCGTCCCACCTAGTCCTACACATGTTCAATGGGGGACAGGTCGGGTGATGTGCTGGCCAGGGGAGTTGACGAACACCTTCAAGAGCGCGCTAGGTAACACGAGACGTGTGTGCACGGGCATTGTCCTGCTGGAAGAGGACATCTCCTTGGCGTTGTAGGAACGGCAACAAAAGGGCTGAATGATGCTCTGGATGTAACGTTCACTGTTCAGTGTTCCCTCAACAAACACCAGAGGCGTACGGTCATTGTAAGCTACTGCCTCCCAGATCATGTTAGGAGTTGGTCCGGTATGTCACTGCCGTATACAATCTGGTTGTTGCCGCTCTCCTGGTCGACGCCGCACTCGCGAACGTCCGTCACTGGCGCCAAGGCAGAATATGCTCTCTTCACTAAACACAACTCCGCCCCATTCATCCCTCCAGTTGCGTCGTTCGCGACACCATCGAGGCGGACTGCACAGTTATGAGGTGTGTGAGGAAGCCAGGCGAGCGGCACCCTTGATCGCAGTCCAGCATCTAGCAAACGGTTGGTGATGGTCCTAGCTGACACCTTGGGTGCAACAGTGCTCCTAATTTGTGCGGCGGTCACCGTGCGATCAGCAATGGCTGCTCGTCTGATGCAGTGGTCCAGGCGGGAATCCGTATGCCGCTGCCGTCCGGAACCAGGTTGACGAGCATGTGCACCATCGACGGACCACCGGTACCACCAATGATGCACAGCAGACACTTCACGTCCTATGCGTAGGGCAATTATTCGAAGGGTCCATCCAGCCTCCCTCAGTCCCACAATACGACCTCGTTCAAAGTCCGTTCATTGCACGAAGTGTGGTCGTCTATGACGTCGTGGCATGTCTACAATGCTTACTACACAGAGGCCGATGCTTGAAACAACAGACTACTCTTTCACCAAGTAAACTACAGTTGTATTGGGCTCAGAGGTGTTATATTATGTAAGCGGTTCCTACTCTTTCCAGAGTACATTATTTTTAATAATTCCATATATTGCCCTCTATCAGTTCCCCGTGTGCATATGGTGATTCTACGTCACTGCTTTAGTGGTGTTTATTTTTCATTTTACACCAGTGTAGATGTGCGTGCCAGTTTCGTTCATATCGCCCCCTATACTACTATGATGTAAATGTGGGGAAAAAGCTGCAATTAGAGGTGCCTTAACATCATATCTCTCAACGCCTGAATAACGTGTAAAAAATGCAAGTCCACGTGATGTTCCCGCCTTCGGGGTGTTGTCAATATGGATGACAGGAGGCTGGCGCAAAATTGAGCCGGCAATCCTATTCGTCGACACACCTGGCATTCACGGCCAGCCAAAAGAATGAATGAGACATCAGCGGCGTTTGGGAAACTGTTGCTAGGTAAGCTGTGTTTTGCTCTATGCTATACCTAATTCTTAGCTAGGTTACAGGTCGGCCACTTAAAAGTAGTAGTGCAGTTGACGTCACATCACGTGTGTAATGGGTGCACCATTGCTTTCTCGTGAGTGGTCGCAATACACTCAGTTTCTTCCAGCTCCGCTCTGGTTACTGGTTCCTGCTGCGTGCGCCGAGAGTATACAGCACTGAGCAAACGCCACTTTGCCTTGCAACACTTCACCACTCGCCAGTGATGAGACTGGGTGGAGCAACGGCGGAATAAAGAAGGTGGAGGAAACGGGAGAACCCCGAGAACACCTCCACGCAATGACAGTACAGAATATGTTGGTATACGGAGGTGAAATGGTGTAGCGGATCCTTTGATGCGGACGTACCTTTTCGCTCATTGGCTGCGCTAAACTCTGAATTGGTCCCCGTGTCTGATTGGCTACTATTATGTGCTGTGACGTATCCCCTATTGGCTGGCAAGTACATAAGTCACCAGGCACGGATCGACGAACTGCGTTCAAACATGTGGAGCACGTGGCCGGAGTGTTTGACAAAAGCGTGTTGTTATGAATTTATTTTTAAGTAAATTCGTACCTGAAAGGTGTTATGGGCGTAGCTAAATAATGTGTCATGATTAGGTAGAGCACGGCAGTATAAGATGAAGTTTATTGAACATAAGGATTATACAATAACTATTTACGTGAATATTGATCGGAGGAGCTTAAATGGAACACCAAGATGCTAATTAATTGTATTAAGTATTATTACCTCACTCCATTACTATTATAATCTAATTCTAGGAGGTGGTTAGCGACGGCCGGACACACCCACCTTTAGTGGTCTTCTCATTCCAGTGACCCGACGACAAAATACCCCGCTCCCGGTGTTACGCTGGCCTATATCGGGTGCGTTGTTTAATATTTTCGGCCCCGTTTACTGGCCGGTGGAGAGGGTTTCTGCAACTGTCTTTCGCAAGGTGTTATTGCAATCACCCTCGTGCCCCTGGTTCAATGGTGTGGTCAGGCAGCCCGTCCAACACTTCATAACAAGGTGCTCTACTTCTGTATTATAAAATATTCTGTAACGGGGGTGTCCGCAACCCCTGCCCCCCCTACATGAGGGACCGCCACCGAAAATTTCCCACCCGTTGGTGCCTGGGATCGAACTGGGGACATTAGGCTATTATATAAACCACAGAGCCAGTAGCGGGTACTCAATAACGTATGATTGAACTAAATCATGTAACCCCAGCTAAATCTGTCACAGTACAGCTAAACTGTTCCGGTAGCATGCACTGATGTCACGCTGAAACACGGAGTCCTAAGCGACCCTCGTCCTGAAGTCATCACACGAAAAGGGCCCTTAGTGCAGGGATGACGGACACTAATGGTGTAAGAAATTTGAGTCCCCAATGATCGACGTCTGCCTCGTTTCCCCCTCGAATAAAACAGTGGAATCGTGTCAGTTTATGCTTGAACCAGAGTCCTCGGGATTAGCGGCCGGCATACTGCTGACCACGTAGCCACTTTGGTTCCACGTATGACGTGGGTCTAAACGCACATGTCACACAGTTGACGGTATCGTACATTGTTGCTGGGAGATCTTGGAATCAAACGAAATTTGTAGAAACACATCATATTTGATGTACCGTTATTTTTAAATGGTCTATTTTCAAGTATACGTTGGAAACGGCAACGAAGTGCATAGAACGCTTTAGTAATTATTTGTAGTGATACATTTTTAATTTAGAACCATGCAAATAGACGCCATACCGTCGTGCCTACACATCTCGTTTGGCGAAGTCCCGAAGTGACGTGCGAAGAAGTCGTATCAAGTCTCTTTTTCTATCCGATCGACCGGATGTGGTTGACGTTTCTTGGTAGACACGTTATCGCATATTCTCGCAGTCGCGGGAAAAAATAACTCAAAGCAAGCACCCTAAAGCTTTCAGCCTAATACTTTTTTTTTTACACTGAAGCCGAGTAATTTTGTTCATGGAGTAGCCTGTCAGTTTTTCTTTTGGGAGGCCGCAGGTTCAATACCGGACAAGTTCACTGCAGGTGTGGAGTTGTGCAGTTCTTTAATATACATACAAACGTTAGAAATTCTTCAGTCGTTTGATTGAGGACAATAGCATGATAATGTTTGAAAGGGAATTACATTTATTCTAACTTAGGAATCCAAATTAAAAACAGCTGTTATAACATTTAGTCCACTTCTGTTTAGGATGGCGTTCTTTACAAGGAATCTCTGCGGTGAGTGGTGTAAACAGACTAATGCACAAAGGTCGCCCTTAGCCAGGGACCACTGTTTTCACTATATATGGTGTTAATGGTCAACTGAAGCCATAATACGTTAATCACTATTGGGGAGAAAAATATCGCGTCATCATCACTCGAAGTATGAAGAATGTCTAAATAAGCATCCCTACAAACACTGATGATTGCGCATGAAGATTTTCAAACAGAGGCAGAATTAGTATAACGTAATTTTGACACGCAAATACGTATGGACCTGTTGTAGAAAAATAAAAAAATTTATGTAGCCTCGAATTCGATTACACAGCCTTGGATTCCCGTAACTGTATCACTCAAGTCAATCTGTGATGTTTTGAACCCCCCTTCCCCCACACTCTCAATTTTCCGTGCCACTTAACCCATTAGCTTGTCCAGTGACTTAGGCCGCGGGCACTCGGGACACAAGTGAGTGAGCGAGTGAAGATATTTGGGCGGCTCCTAACATCGAGCTCTTGAGAGCCGATGAGGGTGAAGCGAGGTGAGCATGGAGCGGCGCTGGAATGAATGGGGCGGGGTAAACGGGAGATCCCCGAGAATACCCGCTGACAAGTGGCAACGTCCGACACGATTCCCACTTGCGAAAATCCGGGG
>NQII01001296.1:205158-227658 GCA_002778355.1 Clitarchus hookeri
CCGGGACCTCAGAACTACTTCACTTCACGCATGTACCGCGTTGCACGCAGCTCCCAAGAGACCAGTGCTACCCGAGCCGTGCCTGCAAGCAGTGTTCTTTGGAATAACCTATCCAACGATACTTACTGCCGCGCAAGTAAAGACACGAGTGCAATTTTTATTATTTTACTTCTGAAACTGTGGTTCAGGTACAATCTTCACTCACGACTTCAGAATTATGCGTTTATGCACAGAGCCTACTCGTTTTGTTGTTATAACTGGATTTTTTGTCTCGAATAAACATGAATGTTTACCATAATTTTCACAGTATGTTGTTTTAGAGTCAGTAAACCTTTTCAAGATTTTTAATTAACTATTTATTCGTGTTTAATAGTCATGCGCTCTTATCCTCAAAACCAAATAAACAAAATGACACTACCACCCTTTCTCTGATTGGCTAAAATTTCGACCTTGTAGGAAACATTCTATCGAAAATTGCACACCAAACCTTCCACAGAACAATCCGTACAAGTGGCCACGCAGGCTTGTATGGAATCTTCCAAGGAATCTTCCATCGTGGCATGCAGGGGACGACGGGGAGTGTGGTTGAGAGGTACGGGTAGGTGCTTAACAGCAAAGTCTTGAGCTCCGATGAGGGCGAAACGAGATGAATATGTGGAAGTGGCGGAATGCGGGGAAAACAGGAACACTCTGAAAAAAAAACCTGCCAGTCAACAGCAACGTCTGCCACGTTTCCCTCCGGGTGATCCCGCCGGGTGCCGAACCAGATTCGCCTTGGTGAGTGAGCGACTGAGTGAAGAGATTTGGGCGGCTCTTAACAGCGAGCTCTTGAGTGCCGATGGGGGTGATTTGAGGTGAGTATGGAGAAGCGACAAAACGAAAGGGAGGGGGGATGGGAGATCCCCGAAAAAACCCGCCAACCAGCGGCATCGTCCGGCACGATCCCCGCATGCGAAAATACGGGAGTGACCCGGCCGGTGATTGAACCCGCCTTGGTGGAAGGCGAGCAGGCTAACCGTTCAGCCACCGCGGCCCCGTTCGCCTTGGTGGCAGGTGGGTAGTCCGACTGCTACATCACCACATCCCCTATGACGACGGGGTGTGGGGAGGGAAGGGAATGCGACGTGTCTGGCCCGCGCTTGATTGGAGTCTCGAAACTGGCGGGGACTAACTCATTCGAGGACTAAGGTCATCTCCCATTTTGAGAGACGTCTATAAGTCCTCTACCTCTGAGCATGCGCAATTGCGAAATAATATATACGCTGTTTAAGGTTATTTGAACACTTTTTTAAACAGCCTTTGAAAAACGTCTTTTCCCCCTGCATGCATATATATTTTAAAGGACACACTGCCGTGCTCGCTCCCAGTCAAGTTGATAAGACGGAGGGAAAGTAGATCCATTTCTTTACGTTAAATTGAAAGTGTTAGATAAACATTCGCGAATGCTGAAATAATTTATTTTACTCTCTTTTTTAAATGTATATTATTGGTGTAAGAATTAGCATCTTTGTAAAATATTTACTTTTCCTGGTGCACTCTAGCTGATCTGAAGTATTGGACTGTACAACTTTCCACGTAGGATAAATTAAATTTTTCTAACAATAGGACATTCAGTTATGGTATACTATTTGCACGGAGGTCTGTAACATGGCAAGCAATTGAACACTGTGTAAGACAAGCAGATAGTATTTACTATTTTATTGGTGTTGTAAATATATTAATGCATTTAATTTGTCTTTTTTTTTTATAAGACCTCCATCTTTATCGAGTCTGGCCACGCTTGTACGCTTGTAACAACATCACTAAGGAAGTCCCATGAGTGAAACTAATGGTGAGAATCTTCTGTTGTTCCACCAGTTGAAACGCGTATTTTCCAAACATCGATGTAACGCGCACATTACAGGTTTGGGATTACACATCTGTGGTAATTTATTTAAAAAAGGTAAACTGTTTAGTAAAGCGCAATGCGTATCAGAATGACCTGGACACCTGGTTCTGATTGGACCGCACGTGTGTCACGTGGTATTTATACGGGGTCAAGAGCAGCGATCCTCGTGCTTTGTGTATATGGCTTCCACGCGGTCGGACATCAGTGCATGGACACCGACAGCAACGAACAAAAACGCGTGATACAAGTTCGTACAGTGATGCAACCAGAAGAAATATTGTTTAAGGAACCATACGAGGTGTGTTCAAAAAATAAGGTCAACTTTGCAAATTTCGAGGGCTACGTGCATTAGATTATCGATTGTTTTTATTGTTATGTTGGTAAACACGTCCCCAACATACGTTGGCATTATCAGCCATTTTGCGTTGTTACTTTGTTTGTGAGAGATATAAAGGTTAGACGTGTTTTGGTTTGCTTGGCGATTTTTTGCTATCGCAAACAATGGATCAAAGGATCTGTGTTAAGACCACCGTAATCATGCCTCAGCCACCGTATTCACCGGACGTGGCCCATTGCGACTTGTTCCTGTTGCCAAAACTAAAGAGAGTCATCAAAGGACGGAGGTTTGCCATGATTGAGGAGATAAAGACCTGGGAGACTTCAATTCCATACCAAAATGCGCATATCATAAGTGCTTCGAGGATTGGCAAAAAGCGCTGGCACAAGTGTATTATATCTGAGGGAGATTACTTTGAAGGGGACAAAATATATATTGATGAATACATAAATATTTACCGAGACAAAGTCACAAAATAACAAGTCTCCTTATTTTTTGAAAACACCTCGTATAGTCTGTTAAAAATAAGAAAGCCATCTGAAGAGTCGTATGTGCCATATAATCGTTGTTAACATAGCTGGTAATGCTAACAGAACTGTTGGTTGTATTCTTTCTTTAATTGTATTTGCGACTGTACATGCGGTTGCCACATCAGAGCTCTGCGTTCTTACTAAGAACAGGTAGTTCTTCGAGCAGAACAACTTCAACAATAGTTGGATTGTCCCCACAACTACGATAACTGCAATAACCTGACAGAATATCCTGTTTGCTGCTACCCTTAAACCCGATTACAGAACGGTTCGGTAATAGCAACAGAAAATAAAAAATGACATAAAATATTTAAAATTAAAATAAAGTGTTTTGTTTTATAGAGTTCTTTCAAACACTGTGAATTATTTCACTGTTTATTTGAATACCGCGTATTTAAAATTCATTTTTTAAAATAAATATTTAATTACCAGAGAGCACTTGGTAAAATTCCATTTTCATATACACGTATTTCAGCTGCAAAATGAGAAGAAAAATTTGAAACAAATAATATGATATAAATTACAAACTTTAAAATTTTTATGCAAAAATTGTCTCACAGCCAATAATTATTTCACCCAGTGTTACGAATGGTGATTTCCGACACGGAAAAGGCGCCCACATATGTACGGAACAAAATATATTTCCTACGTAATATCCGTGCATAACCACTACGAGCAAGTTTGTGATTTATAGTTGTCGAGTATCACTAAGTAAGTGTGGGTGGGTTGGTGACCAGTATGAATGATAGAGGGAGAAATATAAATGTTTATCTTAGTTGGAGCAGGGAGAAGTTTAGTATGTTGCTAATCATTGTACAATAAACAATGATGTCCTTCAGAGGATATGATTATTTATATTTTATTAAATATTGCATATACAAGATAAAATAAGTAAAATTCAAGGTGGCATCCTTTGTGTAGAATAAAAGACGTGGTGTGATTAATTAAAATCACAATTGCTCATATTTAAAGTACTATTTTGGAAAATCTTAGTTTTTTTTTTTAAGAAAAGGTAAGGAATTTCAAGACACTATTTAATTGGTTCCTAATTAGACTTCTTCATTTCTCAAAAAAAGTTTTTGCTTCATTTTTAAAGAGGCAATTCCCCCCAAGTAGAAAGGAAATGGACATCACTGTAAGTTTTTTTACTATAGGCTATTCACGGTAAAGTGGGCACTTTTTAAAACCCTCTCATTTGGAATAATAATATACATATATACTCGTATATTCTATTGTAGACGTAGATGTTAACTTTCGAGTTCAGTGAAATATTTACTCTGTGTTTACTACTTACGTGGCAATATTTATTTTAGAAAGTGGTGGAAGGGCAAAAAATGGCTGTTAGGAAAAAAGTAAGCAGGGCCTCAAAAGTGCTCAATTTACAGTGGACAACCTACCGGAATGGACTTTAAATGTATAAAAAAACATTCTTCGGTTTATTTTCCATTTCCTCTACATCTTTCAAGAACGTGATAGGAAGGATGGCGTCACCGCTCCAGAAGACAGGCGTGGCAAACATCAAAATTGAATACATTCTTGGCAGTCTGGTAAGATAACTTTATTAATAGTTTTACCAGACACTCTAACCACTTCAGAATAAAAAGTATAACAGAGAGAATATCGGTCACAAGACCTTGTGTTGGGGAATAAATCGGGCGTTAATGGGAAAATACCCGGATAATCTAGGCGTTTTCCATGGCATTTATTGATGAGTTGGCACCACGAGAATCCACACACGTAAGCTTTGACACGTTTATTATTCATTTGAATTCAAGCTAAGGATAATAGTAAGAGGGAAATAAATATCCATTGTTGATCTCAGATACCATACCAAAGCAGAAAACACTTACAGGGACTTGAAAGATGATGAATTATCCAAGAAAAACAGAATGAGGTCAAATGTGGTGACGTGCAGCTCATCTTATAATACTCATCTCAAACACCTATCCATGTTATTCCAGTGCTATTTCCGGAGTTATTATTTCACAGTGAATAAAATGAGAATAGGGAACATGGTATTGAATATGTGTAATGAAATAAAGGCGAAGACGGTTGATGACAAAATCGCTTTGTGCATTTTGAAATACTTTAAAATCACTGGTTCAACAATCATTGGAAAAAGAAACTGATCCATGATTCGAACGTTACCCTGGACAACATATGAAATGACGAATTCAAGCACGTTATAAGTTATTCGTTTCCAAGGGATATCATAGCACAGTACACTAGCAACACAATCCTATCTTCTGCGGGTTGTGCTGTAATTGAGAGGAAGGAAACAGTTTTGAACTTGTGCAGTCCTTCTCAATTGGGGATTGTAACCTCAGATTCGGGCTGAAACTAGAAAATATTCTACTTCTGAGATTGACAAAAACATTAGAAAATTTGAACATGTTAAACGCGTGACAGTGAACTGAAAAAAATCACTGAAGTGGTTGGAATTCACAAAATATTCCTGGCCTAGTTATTTTTTGTAGCATGATGTTGTTACTTAATCACTTTCTTCACGGACTTAGAAAGGCTGTTCAAGGTAAAATGAGAACTTTTCAAAGCCCTGTTTAAGATCTACTTGTATGCACATTGCATATTCCTACACAGTATGTACAATTAACATTGCCATGGGTCTGATCACTTTATTCATGCGTCGGTCAAGTGAAACTGTAAAATTCTTAGCAAAGCAAATATTTTACAAATGTGCTAATTCTTACACTTATACGCATTAAAAGAGAGAAAGTAAAAGAAATGATTTCAGTATTCACAGACGTTTACTTAATACTTTTTTTTTCAACGCAAAGACATGGAACTACATTCCGCTCAGTCATTGCCAACTTTACAGGGCGCATGCCAATCAGCTTGCCCGTTAAAATATACGCAGGTAGGGCAGTGACATTTTTCAAAGGTTGATTTAAAAAGGGCTCACTTTACCGTTTACAGCCTTGATTAGCATCAATAGCAGATTCGCGGTTAATGGGGCAATTTTGATAGCCCCACTTGATTTATATTTTCCATCCAGTGTGCATTATTCAACTGCTGCATGTAAAACTTACCATTGCAGTGGGTATGCTTCGATAGAGAATATGTATGAGACCGTTCCAAACAAGCAGTCATAACAGGTTATTACTGCGCCAGTACTTATACTATTTTACATAGTCTATAGATTCGTGCATGTGCGTACATCAACACGTGCATTAATGTGAGCTTCTGCGGCTTCCACTGCCAATGTCTTCTGTTATCCCAGCTGCGTGCCTGGAGACTTCTTGCAATACTGTCGTCGTGAGCTACCGTTCTCGAGCTCCTCGACGTCTTCCGTGCTTTCTTCTTTCTGTTTCTGGAGGATTCCATCGCCTTCTCGCATCTTCCATTCGTATTTAAAGGTTGCAGTGTTGTACGAACTGTTTAGTTTCAATGGCGTCAACAACGATTCTGCCAACTTCTATTCTTTCTTCCATTCTTTCTGGTGTTAGAACCATGTTTGGACATATTCAATCTTGGTTGTGTAAATCCAGTTGTGGTAGTGATAGACTATCTATAACAACACACAGTCTCCTTTTTGCCAAAATTCAAGTATTCACAGCAAACAATGAAAGTGCCAGCTATGTGTTCCGTAAACTTGAAGAAGAGTGACAGAATATTTGACATTAGAAGAAGGCATTGAGGACATTGACTCGCAATAGATAAATAAAAGGGCGAAATCCAGAAATCCATCTTCACAGCCAGTAGTCTCTTTTCTATCTCATTTCTTCAGCTCCTATATTTCTGTGCCGTATGTAGTCGTTTCCACTGTGGTCTGGTTTTGTGTCCCTTTTGTGCGTTTTGTGTCCCTGTCTTATATTTATTTCATAAAACAAAGACCTGAACGATTTTCACCATTTTATTAATATATTTCTCTTCAATGTCCTCGACGTCCTCTCCTGTTGTTAAATAGGTTCTATATTGGATCAATTAATTTGTTCACATTCGCCTTTAAGTTTACGAAACACATAATTGACATCTTCATTGCCTGTTATAAAATACTTATTGTTGACGAAAAAGACACCGTGGGGTGCTCTATCCCCTATCGGTATCCCAACTGTATTTACATATCCAAAATCTAAGCACGTCTTTAAGATAAAATTCAAACAATGCTGGAGGTATTTTTAGAGCATAGTCCAAAGCCTTTTGACACTTAGCTCCAAAGGAAGACTCTACTTCATGCGAAAGAAAAACAAACCGATTTCACTTGCCACTTATTTAAAATACTACACTTTTGACCAAACGTTATATAGAAAATAATATCTTCATTCATTTTTGGAATATATATATATATGTGTGTGTGTGTGTGTGTGTTAGCCAGCGTTTACATTAACTGCCAAGCGCACTACCAATAGATAATATCGTTGTATCAGCCCATGTACAGTAGCAGAACGTGACACCCCGTCCAGAGCAATCCTGCAGACTATTGGCCCATACACTGTATTTGCCGGTCTCAACACGAACCATTCATTGCAATTTGAATGAGGCTGGCGTACAGGTGCAGCCCCCACTGCATCGTTTGCCTTTGACCCCTCGTAATCGTGCGGCACGCCGTCAATGGTGTCAATAATGCCAACATTGGACAGAGAAATTGTGACGCATTGTGTTCTTCGATGAGTACCCGCTTCGATCTTGAAGCAGATTGTGGTCGCAGCAGGGTTTGGCGCCGCAGTAGGCAACGTAACGAGCCTGCACTGGTTCGTGAACGCGTTACGTCCCGGACACCAGGTATTATGATATGGGATGCCATCAGTTATGACTCCCAGTCATGTCTCGTGGTTGTTGAAGGCCCTGAGACAGCACAGCGATACGTCAATGAGGTGCTGCGGCCATATTTTATGCCATTTTTGAGCAGCAGATCCAAAATTATCACGCAGCAAGATAATGCTCGTCCTTACACATCATGCATCACCCAAAAGGTTCTACATGATGAATAGGTACACCATTCCTTGGCCTGCCAGATTTGTCCCATATTGAACACATATGGGTTATAATGGAGCTACGTTTGCACCACCGTCAAACACCTGTCCAAACACTGGCTGATCTACACGTGCAGTTGCAGGAAGCATGGTGGTATGTGCCTCAAGAGACACTGACCTGTATGGTGGATTGCCTCGTCACATGGTGTACAGCCGCGAGAGGGAACTCTGCCCCATGTTGAACGCGAGCTTTGCAGATGCTACACAATGTGCCCTCTAAGCGGGAAATAAGAATAACTACTACTTTTGTACTATAATATGTCAGCTTTTGATCGTTTAATATGGTTCCACGTAAATAAAGAGGATATAGCGATTTCCATGTCCAGCAATATATTTCAGGTGTATTATTCACTGTATATTATTGATTCCAAATAATAGTTTTAGTACCAGGCTTAAATAATCCTGCTTAGTTACACGCCCAAATAGTTTTTGGCGGTATACATATTTCCTGGATACCAAAGCAAATATGTGAAGGTAGTCTTATTTTCGAGGTGGTCCTGTGTTCGGGTGAATAAGGTCTACAGGGTGATTCTAAAATCATGGGACAAATATTGAGGGGTGCTAGAGCTCACTAAAACAAACAATTATTGTATACGAATATATGGGCGGAAGTGACGCGTTGAGGCACAAACACAAAAACATAACACATTAACGGAAACATAAAATGTTCATTAGCAGCATACTTAACGAGTGATTCAGTACAGACAATGTTAAAACAGTTGCTGGAAATGCATCCACGAACAGTCACGCATGCTTGGCGACCTCTACATATGGCGTGATTGGCTGACAATGGTGGCGTGCGTGAAATACCCGGCGTATTTGAATCTGTTCGCCAATCACTCCACCGACGCTACCAAGCTTGCATTACTCTCGGTGGTAGCAATTTTGAGCAATTATTATAAACATTGCTGTAAAAAGACATTTAGCGGTGACGTTGTAAATAAACAATGTGTTGCATTTCATGTGTTATTTTTGTGTTTGTGCCTCAACGCGTCACTCCCGCCCATATATACCTATACAATAATTGTTTATTTTAGTGAGATCTACTACCCCTCGATGTTTGTCCCATGATTTTAGAATCACCCTGTATACGAGGTGGTATAAAAAGGTTCCGAGACTGACTCTGTTTACAACAAAGTACTTTATCAACGTTTACGCACTGCAGCCGCTAAAATATAGCCCACCCATGGTTACTTCCAACTTTCCTGTAGTATTCTATTTTCATACTATTCCTCCGCCTCATGCAAACAAAAACTAAAGGGACAACACATTGCGATTGTGCGCACTCATGTTAATAATATTTTGCATGTGAACTATTTCTTACTAGGCATTATCAACACACTTTATTTTCTTTCTATTTTAATTCATATGAACTGTAAATGAAATATTATAATTTATAAATGAAAAAGTAAAAGATCAATTTAACAAAAATTAATATGCTTTGGTGTTAGCAGAAATATAAAACGCTCGTGAAACGTGAAATATTTAGGAAACAATTAAACACGCCATACATGGGGTGATTTTTCAAAGGTTTGATTAAAAAAAATGTGAAGATACTGCGAATAGACTGTAGTTCCCTTGCAAAGAAATGCAGCGCTCCCAAAGTTCCTGCCACTTCTGTTATACATGCTGGAATTCTTCTTCTCTAAGCACGTCAAGCATCTTCTACAATTCGCTCAGAATCTCTGCAATGGTGTCAAGGGGCCGCGGTGTGCAAGTGGTCAGACTACTCGCCTTCCACCAGGCTGATCGGGTTCGATTCCCGGCAGGGGTCTCCCGGATTTTCGCACCATGTAATCGTGCAGGACGACGCCGCCGGTCGGCGCTGCTCCATGCTCACCTCTCTTCACTCTCGTCGACTCTCAAGACATCTATGTTAAGAGCCGCTCAAATCTCTCCACTTCCACTTCGTAGTTATAAGTATAGATTTTTTTTCAAAGGTTGGTTTCAAAACAACTACGTTGACAAGTTCCCGGTGGTACCGGCGCTGGCCCCACCAAATCTCCCCTCCTGGTGGCCGATACCTATTAAAAGGTTATACCAGAAGCACTTCTTTCTACTGTACGTTAATCTCCCACAAACAAAAAGCTAAATACGCTCTTTTGTATAGCAGGGTAACACCGGGAACTTGCGTTTTTGAAATCCGCCATGCTGGGCCGAACAGAATCTAATTGGAAAACCTAGTGATTTTAATCACGCATACCTAACGCGTACTGCGCGAGTCCTTCTTTCACGCGAAATTAAGCATGGCGGCATACCCTTAGCTAGCATGGCGGCATACCCTTAGCAGCATGGTGGCATACCCTTAGCAGAAGGACGGCATGCCCTTAGCAACTGCGTTGACAGTGCGCTGTGTAAATGATACGCTTTGAAATGTGACGCGGGGTTGTTGTTTTTTCCTCAGAGGATCTCGCTTGGCCGGCGGCAGAGGCCGGGAGCGTAATGGGATCACGCCGGCACGTAACCGACTTAACGGGCAGGGAATCCGCAACACGCGAGCGGCCGCTAATGCAATAAGCAGCCGGTATAAGAGCGGCGGAGGCGGGAGTCCGCAAGCCCTACAAGTTTGTAAAGACTCGACCCAGTCGAGCCGTCGCGTGCGCAGTGGGGTGTCCCTGAGATCAACGCGGCAAGCAGCGTCCTGTACGCGCGCGTGTGTTGGTGCAGGACGAGCTTCGACGCCTCTGCTTCTGTGTCGGCTCCAGGGCGCGTCGGCACCTCCCTCCAGTCTCTGCGAGCCGGTGGAGTCGTAGAAGTGCGATACTTGCCGCCTCGTTAGCGACATGTCGAACGAGAAGAAGGACTTGGATGGAGTAAGTTGCATCAGTTATTCATCCATTACCGTCTCGCCTAGAAGTCCCGAGTTCGAATCTTCGGCAAACTACTGGCGAGTGTGCTATTTTTAGATGTAAATTCTGGATAGTTTTGAAAGTAAGCCACCCCTCTCCCAAATCATGAAAAAAAAAAAAAAGAGCTAATTTGCAACAATGTCTTCTTATTGCTAGAAAAGTAAAAATTTAGGAAGTAAGTCCAAGTGTATAAGTATATCTATTTATTTTTCTATATCCAAAAATAAGCAAGTTAACACAAGTATATCAGTTTAACATACATTCGCTTCTGATAGATAGTGGTATTCTTTGGACATTATACTCTGAGAACCGGGAATGTATGTTGCTGTTACTGGTAAAAACAGTACGATATGAGATGCTATTCGTCCAGTTATCTTGTATTATTAAGTTCATGTGTGGTAAGTGAAACAATTAGTTTTATACTTAATAAATTCATAATTATTTACGATCTTGAGCAAAATGCTTTTCCTTTAAAAATTCAAAACATTCGGAAACCAATTAAGAAGTGTTAAATGTGTGTGGTGCTCAATGAAGTGGCAAGTAGAGTACGCATCGCAGCCAAGAAGGCGTGTAAATTAGACTTATCCGCAAATTAAAAATAAAATTATCTCGCACGATGTTACAGAAGGGTTGTGCATAAAAATACGTATGCTCCAAGAACTCTCAACATAAATGAGAAGAGGCGTAGAATTAAGCAAAGTCGACTATCCTAACCGAGGGATGGGGTTATCGTTCTCGCCCAGTCTAAATAACTAATGAAATCATATGAGGGTAAGGCAGGTGCATGTAATTTGAGCTAAAAGTCATTTGTCTTAAAAGTAATCTGTAGTCACCTGGCGTGAAAGTCATCTGCCTTTGAATTCATTTGGCCTATATATGTTTGGTATGTTGTCTGTCCTAAAAGTCACTTGGCCTTTAAGTTAATTGGGCTGAATCAGCTGGCACAAGTCATTTGTCTTAAGTCATCTTGCCTAAAACCAGTTTTAGTCCAAATATTCTATGCCACTATTCGCAATGGGGAATGCAAATGGAGAAAACAATTGTAAAACCCCGAGAAAACTCAGTATGAAATATTTATGATATGCCAGAGCTGAGAATTAAACCAATGACGATAGATGTAAGGAGGAAAGTGATATTTTGAATCAACCGTACGTTTCCTGGCTACAGCATGACCTCTATGTTCAATTAGGCATGTCCCTATGAGAGGGTAGCCCGGCCATCTACCGGCATTAGTAGTGTTTAGTGAAATAGAGTACAGTTCGTATGATATACGAGTTGCAGCAGGGGTTGGCAGCAACGTGGGGTCGGTGTTGCAGGTCGGCTTGGAGATAGAGGCCCCCGGGATAACCAGAAGCCCCATCGCCATGCCGAACCTTCCCAAGCCGCTCACGCTCGAGGAGAAGAAATACCTGCTGGCCGTCGAGAGGGGTGACCTGGCCAACGTCAGGAGGTCAGTTGTCACCAGCGGGCATGGACTCTGATAACCATAACGATATATCGATGCCATACACACATATCGCTTCCAAAAGTACTGACGAGTAGAGGGTGGTATGCTTTATACAACGCGTGATAATTGGTGGATTGAGAATAGAGAAGTGAAAACAGCGATGAAGATATAAGGGCCGTTATATATTATGAAAAACAGTTTTGTCGCAGCGACCTCGTGAATCTAGCAAATGGCGTTGCGGATATGATGGTAAAACTTCATGTCGCGATGACTACAGTTGATGATGAGACGCTGAAAAATTTGTGCATGGTAATATTGTACGGCGTGTAGGAGCCACAATGTTTTTTTTTTTTAATAAGCGTGTACTATAGAGTGGGTGGGGTGTTAATGTGTGCTGTAATTCCATGATGTATCTCATATGGTACTTTACAATGCATTATTAACTGCCTTGAACACAGTACTACTGTGAAGATGATGCGGTGCTCCACGCAAGATCATATTCTATATTCATGGAGCCGCTCATATTAAATTGTTAACCGTAATGAAAAAAATTAACCTTTTATTTTCTTCTCAGTTTGCACTTCTCTTCTCGACCCTGGTGTTACAATCCACCAATTTTTTTACACGGTGTGAATGTATTTCTCTCTAGCAATAAAAAAATAATGTATAATGTTTACCCCCATATCATAAATGGTGCAGTCTATCGTAATGATAACACATGACAACCTTATTCATTAATTGCAATAAAATTATTTATTACCCATCATGAATATTCAATTGTTATTTCGCAAGGCAAAATTTGAAGCAAGAGCAGAGAAGCAATCCGCCATTACTTCCAGGACTTAATTTTTGTGCAAAGACAGTATTTTCTGTATATGTGTAGCTTCGTTTAATAGCATACTGTCCATACACTCAGGGTTCCAAGTAAATTATTTCCTGCGCTAATCGCAATATACATTTATATCAACTCCACTTTAAAGTGTGTGAAACATCCCTAGGAAAACTGGTAGGCTACATGTCATATGTATATATTTCACTATATTTTGCTTAATTTTTTGTAGGCAATCGCTTGATGGCGTTTGTTGGTATTATTTATGAACCACCTACTGTGTATATATATATATATATATTATATATACATACACTTATATTTATATATATAAACTGGAGGCAATGGAAATAAGATGATGCATGGAAACAATATAACGGATGCACACAAGATGATATATGGGAAAAATATGGCGGATGGAAAAATGGCGGATGAAAATAAGATGGCGGACGGAAAAAAGATGGCGGACGGAAAAAAACCGGGGAATAAAACAAGATGGCGGATAGAAACAAGAGAACAGGCAGAAATAAGATGGTTGTAGTTACATCAATCAAGATTAAAAACAAATCCAGAATGGCAGACAAATAAAAATCTAGTACCTGATACCCTATCCTAACTGTTTCCAAAACTTAGTACTACTTTAATGAATCTAAAAAAATAAAATATATTTCGGGGTGATATGGATTTTATCTTGTGTTTAAATGTAATACGATCTTAGTAGATATTTAATTTTGTAGTTATTTTTCCCCTGGTAACTTGGCTGTCTCCCTCATGCTTAGATGTGACCATGTGTGTATCGCACTTGTAAAAATCATGTAGAGGACTTGGAGATCTCGCTGCTCTCTGGAGTGGGGATACCAGAGTTGGAGCTCCTTGCAATAGAAAACTAGGAAGTACAATGAAAAAATACGTAAATTTATATAAATATTATATTTATAAACTCGCCAATTTTCTCATACAACTTGTGCAATATATATAATCACGTATTTCGTCATAGTACATTTCTCATATATATGTATATGCAAAATAACGTATTTTCTCATAGAACTGCCTAAGTTTTCCTATGCACGGAGCTCAACCTCTGGTCCTCCCACTACAGAGAGGTGCAGAAGTGCCAGAACTCCACGTCCTCTACGTGACGTTTACAGGGCCAGTACACATGTGGTCGCATTAATAACGTGTGGGAGAGAGCCAAGTTACCAAGGGAGGCCTAAATAGAGAATGAAATAAATTCTAAGGGCCTATTAAATTTGATAGCTAGTTTAAATCCGTTCCACTCCAATATGATTCTTCAATTCATTTTATTCAAAACAGCAGTAATTTGTTTTGGAGAGAGCTAAGACAGGGTATCAGGTATTCGATTAGGACATGTCTGTCATTCTGAATTTGTCCTTATCTTCGTTATCTACCTTGTTTCCAGCCCATATCTTATTTCCACCCACCACCTTGTTTCCAACTGCCATTATCTTTTCGTCCACCGTATTGTTTCCATACACCATCTTGTTTCCATCCGCCATATTGTTTCCATCTGCTATCGTCTTTCCAACTACAATATTTTTTTCCATCCGTCATATTGTTTCCATCCGTCATATTGTTTCCATCCGTCACATTGTTTCCATCCGTCATATTGTTTCCATCCGTCATATGGTTTCTATCTACCACCTTGTTTCTATTAACCATCTTGTTTCCATCTGCCATCTTGTTTCAATACTCCATCTTGTTTCCATCATCTGCTGTATCCACTATTTGTTTCCATCGTCTTCAGTTTCCGGAGTTGTCATCTAGGCTGTGCCACTCATTGCCATTTTGGTTTCTTGTTTTGGCCACTAAGGATACTTGTGTCACTCGACTGGTGTTGTCTGCAAGAGTGTGCTGCAGTCGTAGATTATTTGCTCTGGCTTGATTGTTTTGTTTGTTTATAGAGTTGTCGGCTAGGCAGTGCCAGTGGTGATGTTGATTACTTGCTCTTACTCGAATGTCATGTTTACTTTGGTTGCTGGCCATTAGGGTGGCACTAATGTCTTGCTGCATTACTTAAGGTCTAGATGTATGTTATCCTACATGAAACTCTCGTCTTCGTCTTATTTATAATAAAGTACCTGAAAAAACTGGTGAGAGACAGCTGGTCCTATTGGGATTGCCCTTGGGTTGGTGCACAGTCACCCTTCCCGACTGAACCAACAGAAGTGGGGATATATAGGTTTCAAATAACTCTCTGAAATAATGTGCAAGAGCAGAAAAATTTAAAACAGTATTACTTTTGTAGCTACGCTTATTCGAGAGGAATGCAAAAAGTGCACGAAAATTTTTCATTCGAATTCTGACTTGAATATTCTATCCTTATTCAAACGCAATGTCACAACCTGCTAAATACTCCCACATTCTCGGCGCAATATTGGATTTTATAGGCATAGCTTTAGAATGGCCTCATGACACCCACCAACTTTAAGGCACAGTTTAGTATTATTCAGCGACCATTGTAGTTTGGCCATTAAAAATTGGAATGCATTAGGCTAATACAAGCCCGAACAAACTGATATGGCGTGTTAAGTTCAAAGCCCTTTTATAATCATAGTTGTCCACCGTTTTCTTAAGTGTGAGATAGAGCTGCCAAAATATATTTTATAAAAACACAACTGACCCTGAAAAAGGCAAGATATCGCATTATCCCTCAAGGCGTAGTTGTTTCCATTTTGCAGCCTAGGACCTGCAAGCTGCATAATCGGGACATAGTTGCTCACCCACTGCCCGGATACAGAAGTAATGGTCATTTTACCAGACTAATTTAGTTGGACATTATTTATCAACCAAAACTAATGGGAACATGAAACTCGCAAGATGTTACAAACATTTTATACTTTAAGGGATTCTGGCAATATAATATAGGTAATAATTTTTTTCTAGTTCTATATTCGATTTATTAAATTTTTTAAAAACCTTTTCATAAATTAAAGTTTTTTGTAGTGGTAGGTCTATAAAACTACTACTTTATGTAAAAACAAATATATGAAACAATACTAGCATGAAGCGAGGGAAGATAAAATAGCTTTTTCTTCTACAAATTCTGATAACACTTCCCGCTCCTCCACATACATGCTTGTAAAACTATGAAAATTTTAACTTCGATACCGCTTAACATAACAAATATTTTACACATGAACTCATTAAACTCTTTGTACTATGTGACATCATCCTTACTGCTCCTCATGTGTTCCTGGCTGAGCTGTTAGCCTGCTCGCCTCCCACCAAGGCGAACAAGGTTCAATCCCCGGCCGGGTCACTCCCTGATTTTCTCATGTGGGAATATGGTGCCGGACTATGCCACTCGGGGATCTCCCGTTTCCCCGCCCTACCATTCCGGCACTGCTCAATCACCCTCATCGGCTCTCTCAAGACCTTGGTGGTTAAGAGCCGCCCAAACCTTTCCACTCCGCTCTAAGGCCAGTATTCCAGAACGTGCAGTTTGGTATTACACACGTGCTACCATCTCGGGTGATAGGAAAGCCACGACTAATCATTAACTGAACGTGCTTTCTCTATGTCCTGATATGGTATCTGAACGTGCTTTCTCTATGTCCTGATATGGCGTCGGATGTGCCGCGGTTTGTTATTCGCCACCCCGTGCGAGGCTATAAACAAATGAAAGCGACACTGTTAAGAGTCATCTTTACCTTGTTGGCTAGCATGTTTAGAAATCGGTGACTGGTTAAGAAGACAGACTCCCTTATGCTGTTATAGCACTAAGTGCGTTTTGTCTCGAGGCCAACCTCCCGCTGCACGCATTAGTAACAGTTTGACGAGGGTTGGCAGGTCAACTACATCCTAGCCAAACACTGAGATCTCCGGATTCCGACAATTTTTCTCTCTTTCAAGTGTTCACTGACACACACATCAATTGAATGAATGTCTACGTCAAATCACGTCATATCTCATACAATTAAGTAATAATTACTAAATTAAGGCCGTCGTCTATCAGTAATTAACTCTGAAGTTTTCTTTGTAAGCAAAAGGTAAAATATTAGGCATAATTTAAAATTAAGGATGATTATGCAATCAAATTGCAAATGCATGGTTAACATTTTCAAATATTTACGAACTGAAAAAATTCCCAACAAACTTGTGACTTAAAAATTTTTATTTCATTGACAGTACAGAACAAAAATGGTTCACCTAAGTTTTTTTTAACAAATTCTACTTTTTTATTCACAATATTCCAATACTCCTTTAAAATACAAGAACAGTGCAAATTTACGTTGTCAAATATGCACTTGAAAAATAAAATCATAGTCTTATGATGAATGGCTTTTGGCTTTATTTATTTAGGTTTATTGCATGAATATTGTAATTATTTAAAGAGGCTTTATTGCAAAATACATTGGGCCCGCATAATTACAGATTACATATTATAGAACTTAAATTATGATACGTGCATTCATTTGACAAATTTATGTTAACAGATTTACATTTTTTTTTAAATATATGGCTATTCATATACTTAATTAAGTACACATACACTAAAAATGTTTTTCCAAAACAACAAAAATATAATTTTTTTACGTATATAGAGATGTGTCTACTGTACACTTAAACTTAGATAATTACAGCAACATTTAATAATTACAAGTCACCAAAATATCAATATATCAAATTTTAAGTTATACATATGGACTATATAAAATAGTAAACGGTACACCACATTTTTAAAACTACAATTTCTTATTGCTTACTAGTAATAGTTATGACAACAACGTAGCCCTAAATTTTTTTTCATTGGCCCAGTATTTTTGAAAACTACCTTAGGTTGTTTGAAGGAGGGCATTAAAATTTTTGAATAGCTGTAAAAAGAGAAATGGTTTGCTCTTAAGTGATCATGTGCTTGGCGTTCTTCCACGATGTGTTATTTCCTGTTATAGGATGTAACGGCAAAGTCAGCGCTTTTTAAAGCCCTGCATAGTTTATACTGCCATTCCATTCCGTATCCTTATGCCTCATCAACAAAAACATCATCTTGAGATATTTTTAGATCAGATTTTACAAGTCAATTGTATTTACTCAGTACATAAAAAGCAACATTTAATATTAAACAACAACACATAATAACAACCAATTTTTAATAATTACGAACAATAAGTGGTTTCAATTGACGTGCGTCATTTTATTCCTGTAGAAAGTTACAAAATTCAATCTCCTGGTGATACTCATAGTAATATTTGTGGACGTATCAAAATTCCCACGGAAATGGTGTATGCCGTATTTAACAAATGCCTTGAAAATGAATACAGTAACATTAATGCTAGGTACAAGGAAATAGCTGCGCTGCCGTGACAGTACGACTGAGGAAATATGGCTCAATAGAAGGGATGGAAAATTTTACTGTGCCAGAAGTAAGGCGAACTACATTTCCTAATTGGAACTACTTTCTCTATGTCACTGCCAATTTTACGGTGGGTTTTGCGTCGGTGCTTACTGTACTTCAAAATGTTTGTTGTTATGGGCAATAATTTTTTAAAGATCGACACTTTGTCATGAAATCGTATAAAAGATTTGATCGTATTCTTGTTTTAAAATGATCTAAATAT
The DNA here is from genome assembly GCA_002778355.1 of Clitarchus hookeri. NCBI lineage: Eukaryota > Metazoa > Arthropoda > Insecta > Phasmatodea > Phasmatidae > Clitarchus > Clitarchus hookeri. The sequence goes on from NQII01001296.1 coordinate 223,609, forward strand.
ACATACAGTGACAATCATTTAATACAAGCTGTACCTGCTCAAAACTTCTTTAAGAAATTTTGTATTAAGAAATGTTATCCTTCCGGAGATGTGATGGTCCCTTGACAAACTGTGTTACACTTTGTTTTTATTTAATAAACAAGTTATAAATTATGACGAATTCTTTTAGCAGATTTCGGTTGATCTTTTATTATTTTTCTTTTTTCGTTCAAAGTACGTTCCGGGTTACGTATTGGCATTGAACGTGTGTCTCGAGGGTCCACGAGTTCTGGCAACAGACATTCCATAGAGAATGAAGTTAACTTTTTTATCATTTCTTTTGCCCAGAAATCGTCATCCCGCGGTATACTTTCGTAAGACACAAATAGTAGATTGGGTGTCCACACAGCAAACAAGCAGTACAACCTTTGGGTAACATGCAGCTGGCCTTGAACTTGATAATAATATTTATGGTACTTGTTTATCCCCGCAATTTTCTTATCTTTTCCAACTTTCCAGAACGTCACCGTCCATTGCAGAATAGCAGACTCAGGGCTCAACAATTCTGCGGACGCCGGACATTTGACTTCCACAATGCCATCTGCACCTATGAAGCCATCAGGTGTTGCACCGAAATACGGTAATTCAGGATCAACAAAAAACCCACATTTCCGAATTTTTACATGTGCAGCTTCTCCCAGTGCTTCAATAGCTCTGTGCTCATTTTCTTTCCCGTAATTCACAGCTGGTAGATGGAAGTGTTCTACAAGCATCGCCAAAATTCGATGCTGTTAGTCGCTTTCGTCTTTCTTCCATCCACTGGCCAGTATACAGGAGATCCTTGGTTTGTATTTCAATTTCATGCACAGCTTCGTTGCTTTTTTGAAGGCTTACCAGTAGCTCATTACACAGAACATTGAAATCATCTGCAGGTAGATCTGGCTTTTGTGCCTTAGCTCCTCCATAATCAGGATCGATGTCTTTTTTACCAGAAAACAGCTTCTTTGGTTTTAGAGATGGCTTTCCACCTTACATTCTTTCGCTTTATTCTAGCTACTTCCACTTTCCGTCTTCTTTGAGCTTCTAATCTTTTTGTAAATGTACCTGGACTTTTACCACATACCTTTTTATGAAATTTACAGTGTACAGCTCCAGAATTGTAGGCAACCACCTTCGCGGCGCATCGCGCTTGATAACATCCATGTTTCGTGTAGTTGATGCGCTTGGCACCCGTCTTCTTCGCCACTGCAGAGTTGTAATGCTCAACGCAATTGTTGTTAACGTTGTAAAGCAAACTGCGGCTATGCCTGCTCAAGTTACCTGCCAAAGATTTCATTTGTTGGTACAGACCATGCTCATTAAGAAGCGGAATAATATTTCTCTCAAATTCTTTTGCACCGGCACAGAAGTATGAAGCACATCGTTGATGGTCGCAAACATGATCAACACTATTTATGATGTCATTTCGCATGTTCGCTATATGTCCGTGCATAGCCAGCTCCTCGTTCATTCTGTGTTCAGCAGCTTTTACAACAGCACCACGCAACTGTAAGCTTTTTGCATGTATTTGTTTCCTCAGATGAAATGGGCCATTTTTTCCAGTTGCCCAAATGTCTTTTAACTTGTTGCAGTAAGTACGCAAGATGTGATTTCGGCATTCCAGTTTATCGACAGTTAAGTTTGTGTAAGATCTTGCTTCAAGTAGTTTTTTATAGACAATACTATCACCATCAGCTATCAGAGTTCTATACCGCAAACCATACGTTTCTTCACTTCTGCAAAAGCCTTCTACGATAACGTCAGCTTCCATTCTGGATGCACTTTGTTCTTGACTCCAATTCTTGTAGCATGTGTGAAATGGCTGTTCCTTCCCTTGTTTCTGTGCTTGATCACACAGTGCAGTACTTATTNCCAATTCTTGTAGCATGTGTGAAATGGCTGTTCCTTCCCTTGTTTCTGTGCTTGATCACACAGTGCAGTACTTATATCGTACGCCAATGAACAAAACCTTTTTCGTCTTGTAACCAACAATTGCAGCCTGAAATAAAAGCATGTTAATTATACAAACCAGTCGCATAACTTATGGTGTTCCATAAAATTACAGTTTCGCTAGTGCGGTACGTAAGAAATGTGTCCATACATGTATATGTTTGTACATACATACATACACACTCACGCACACACAAACATACACACCTACCTTTGTCACCACGCTTGATATGCCTTACTATAAAAATAATGCAATTTAGTGTTAGGAGCTAGTTCTCTGGCCCAATATTGCGTATACTGCGTTTCACTTAACTTCAGTCAATTTTGACAGACCTACACAGCATGTGAACAGTAAATGCTGTAATTTGCAAAGTATAACGTCATTTGATGGTTGTATCGAGATATATGTTGTTATGTTGACGATTTATGTGATGATTATGGGCGGAAAATAGTACTCGGAATTAAAAATTATAATTTGACATTTAATGGCAATTACAATACTTATAATTTAAATTACGTTTTTCGAGTAATGCACAATATTTTTGGACTGTATACCATGGACCTTAAAAACAGTTTAAGAAATTAGAATAGAACATGAGTACATCACGGTTATGTGAAACGTTTCCAACCCGGCAAACATCATTGAACTCTCTTTCGTCATGTCTGAGTGAGTACCTTGCTGGTGTTGTCGGAATATTATATTGGCAGTTAACTATTTTGGTATTTACATATGCCAACAAGCATAGTTCGATGTAGGCGCCTGTCTAGTGCGTCTTCTCGAGTGAAATGTATTNTTGGTATTTACATATGCCAACAAGCATAGTTCGATGTAGGCGCCTGTCTAGTGCGTCTTCTCGAGTGAAATGTATCATCGTCATGTGTTGATTGGCTGACTGTTCCTTGGTCCGCCATTTTCCTTGACCGTCGGCCATGAAGCACGAGCGGCTACGTGCGTATTTACGTTCTAACGTTTAATTTTGTTGGTTGGTTTTTGTTGTGTTGTATTAATTGAATGAGTCTGCAAATAAATTCTTTCGTATCAGTTGTAGACACGAGTGATTTTAGTGATGCAATCGTCCAAGGATTGTCATAGGACAACACTTCAGGAATTGCGATTAGGAATCACAAACTGTAAGTTATTGTGTTTTGTAAATAATATATTTCGAAACTGTTTTTAGGATTTTTTGAATGTACGTGGTCTTAAACACTCCCTTTTGACACGAGTTTATTATATTGAAATTCCAAGGATTTTTATTTATAAGTTTAACATAGCTTAAAATATTTAGTGTGTATTTCTTGCCTCGGTAAGAACAGCGACATGTCGTGTTTTTTTCTTAAGGGAAGTTTTGAAATGTACGCGGCATTAAAAAAAACACCATTCTGGCCTTATTTATTACACTGAAAATTTACTTTTTATGTATAAGTTTAATTTCGTTGAAATGGTATACAGTGTCTATTTCTCGTATATGTAAAAACGATACGAACAGTGACATACTGATCGCTTTTTCTTCTTTTGGTGAAGTTTAAACTTTCCAAGTTATAGTAATTTGAATATTTCCGAACGTGCAAAATTTTTCACTGCACCATAACAACAATATGCGATTCATATCTCTATTGCATCGCAAGAAGAGATGCAAAACAAAAGGCAGAGCACTTTGTGTTTGATCTCATGGGGTGGGCGGGGCTTAATAAAATAAACAGAACCCTAACTGTATTATTTGGTCTTAACGAAAATAAAAGTGATAGAAATAGCATACTAGCTATAATATCTGGCATTGTGTTACAGCGTTTATTTACAAATATTGATTTCTTCATTGACAGAGCAGCTGTGGGAGGGATACATTGTGGCCGCACTACTTTCCTAGAACTGTCAAAATTTACTGAACTACCTCGTGTCGAGCCAGAGAACTATCTCCTAAAACGTACACAATTCTTGTAAAGTCTGTCCCCTTTTATAGTCTCCTTTATATTCAATAATAATATGTATANTGACAGAGCAGCTGTGGGAGGGATACATTGTGGCCGCACTACTTTCCTAGAACTGTCTAAATTTACTTAACTACCGCGTGTCGAGCCAGAGAA